>JARHVA010000337.1:4382500-4387500 GCA_037957365.1 Torreya grandis | reverse complement strand
TTTGTGCTTCTAATATTGTGACACTTGGCAACCTCGTATGCCTTCTATGTATCTTATTATCAGTCTTCACTCTTACACAACTTGGAAATCCCATGTGTAATCTATGCTTATTGACTTATTAAATTTATTAACACCATTAATATACTACTAAATCAACATGTTTTTGATACATGTCATCATCATGTTCAATCTCAAAATCCTTTGACTTATTGACCTCATTATCATCGTTAGATATTCATCCAATCAAGTAAGGTTTTGACACTTGGTATCCCTATATAATGGTCACTTGATATATAAAAATTGGATAAGTATGGAATGTAGTTGAATATACTTAAGAGACCAAATTTTCACTACCATAACTTTTTCTACACACCACCTTATGACTTAAAACTTAGACCATAATATCTTGATACAAAATTGATTAGACCCTTGTGACCAACTCCTAGCACTACTATCTGTGTGAATGTTAATGTCATCAATATTCTCACTCATATTTATTTTCCAAGATGAATAGGAGAACCTAGATATTCATATGACTTCTCTAATGAATTCCTTTCACTTCTGCAAGAGCATAAAGCCCTCTTTCCACCTCATATAACCTCTGTAATAGGAACACAACATCAATAGCATTCTCTATCATCCCAAAGACCTAAACACATGATATGCACTCTTAAATCCACTCAAAACCTATAACTCTATCATTAATTCATTATGTAATAATATCACCTTGACATTAATGAAAATCAATGCGTCTTAATAACATGTTCAATAATCTTACCCTGTGTCATTTATGGATAACACATTTTAGAATGATCTCTCCTAAAGTAAACAACTCCATTCTAAACTTTATCCCACTTTGAAATTAATGAAAAAAGGTCTCTTCTCAACATTATAACTTGATCCTTGGGCTTGAAAAACTATTCACATATCTTATAAATCTCCTCCTAACATCATTATTATCTCATATAACCTATTCTCAAACCATACTCAACCACACCATCTCCTTAGAATTGAAACATCTCACATATTTTCCCCCTCACTCTATGCATACCTTTCATATTATCAATTGAATAGAGCATACCACTATTCAAATTGTTCCTTGATTCTTATCTTATATAAAAACATTCTCAAACTTCACATACTCCTCAAGAAACCTAAGTTAGTTCCCCTTAAATCGAAAGACCTTCTAAGATCAATACATATCTTGAAAACATAAGATCACAATTTTTATCAAAAATAGCATTGATCTTGAAGACTAATCAACAACTTTGCATACCTCTTGTATTGATAGTTTCATCTGGTTAATCACCTAGACCATTCACACTTGCTTCAACATATGATAGATGTCTCCTAAGAAGCATAGATAGAGACACCCATTTTTTATGAGAGACTAATAGTCCCAAAACATAGGAGACTCCAACATCTCCATACTCTTTGTTGACTTACTGTCTTACCTCATCATCAAATTGAATTTGAATGAGTCCTTAACATCACTTTTTATTTTTAACTTAGAGTCCTAATTGATATATTTGTCCATTTGGGTAGATAAGGCTTGATATTTGATACTTGGACTTGTTTCCTATTCTATCATGAAAAACAAACCATTTAACTCCTTGGATCTCCATTCATTATAGATTATTTTCTTCATATTAAGATTGGTTTTGTTTTATGTAAGAGACTGACCATTTATACAGAACCATGCTATGTGACCTCTCTCTTTATACTTTTAACAAAATGTAAATCTTAGGAAAAACTCATTGTTTTCTACCTTGTTAGGATAGAATCTTGTATTGTGCCCCATGTCATAACAACTATGGTATTCAACTTCACTTACACCACTTGACTAATAGTTGATATCATAGTTTTAATAAAATTCATTCCTTGAGCATATTTTACACTCTCTTGATCTATGACTAAATTAATTTTAGGAATAACACTAACCTTTGGAATTTTCATAGTTCATACTATTTGGTTTCTTGATAGGATTAGTTTTTAATCTACTAGTACCACATTCCGTGATTGATCATTTACCTTAAAGGTTTGATTCTTCTTTTTCATGTTAGCCTTCTCTTTGTCTTGAGTTGTAACCTTTTGTTCTTTTTTGAAACTTAGACCATATCTATCACTTGTAACTATTTGACTACTTAGAATGTTGTCAAGATCATTAACACTCTTTTTAAACTTCATAAAAGACCTTACCTTGATAGATGTATTCTCAAAATTAACCTTCAAGGACTCAATTTCAATCATATACCTAAAACATTCATTTTATTTAGTTTTTAGGCTTGTATACATAGTTTCCAATTAAGTATTGAGATGATTGACTGTATCTTCATGTTCCCTGGTGTCATCATTTATTCTTACCCCAAACACACTAAATTTCTCCTTATATTCCTTAATTTGTGACATAACATTCTTGTTATTTTTTTTCTCAATCTTCTGATATTCAAGACCATTCATCAATTTAGCCTCATTATCTACCTTAGTTTCTTTATTATCTAAATCATTAGCTACATCTTTGTTTGTCATGAGATCATTTCTCTTAGAGCTACTTGCTTTTGACTTTCAATATGTTTCAAGCTTGCTCATAGCTTGATTTAATTTCATATTTAAAGACTCCATATCTAATTGATACATGATAATTTCTTCATCCTTACTCTTTACCTCTTCATCAAGAGGTCAAACCTGAGTTTCAATTTATTGAGTGATCTCATCATGCTCCTTGGCTTTATTACTCAACCTTCCTTAAAAAAAGCCAATTTTTTCCTCATAGGATTTGATCAAGGATTTTTTTTTCTATTATTTCCTTGTAGTAGCTTTATTTCTTCTAGAGTATTTAGATATTTGTCTTCAAGGGTGAATTTCTCATCTTCTTCCTTTGAGATATATCTTCCAAAGATATCTCTACTTAAATACCATTCACATTAATCATTACTAAGATCCATAAACAATGTCTCCTTATCCCCATTATGAAAATAATCATTATTATCTAATGTGTTCTCTTATTTTTCTATAGATGATTTAATATCTTCTTCATGTTAAAGACTCTTACTTCCTTTATATGATTCCTTCTTTCCATTTCTCTTATTGAGGAAATTTATGTACTTGTTAAGACCTTCAAGTTTATTGTGTTCATTCTCATGAGATTATTTTTAATATTCTTTATGTTCAAACTTGCCTCTATCTAGGCATCTAGCTATAAAATGATGAACTTTACCACATGAAAAACATTTAAAATGAAGTTTCCCTTCATACTTACCTGATCCTACATTCAATTTCCTAACAATCATGGATTCAATTTGATCTTAATTAAGGTCAAAGTCTTCAATAATTAACTTGTTCTTTATGGATTTTGTCTCCTTGATCACCTTGAAGGCTACTTCCTTCTTAGGTGGTATGTCCTCATTGACTCTCATCTCATAGGTAGTAAGGATCCCATGTAATTAATCCATCTTCATCTGAGAAAGATCATGACTTTATTCTATAGTAGATACTATTGAATCAAATTTAAGAGTGATATACCTCAATACCTTTTGTACTATATTAGCTTATTTAATATTCTCTCCAAGACCTCTAATCATGTTTACTATCTCATCAACCCTTATAAAAAAGGATACAATAGTCTCTTCTTCCTTCATTTTGATGCCCTCAAATTTCCTTTGATAAGTATATAATTTAGCCAGCTTAACTTTTGAATCTCCTTCATAGTTAGTTTTTAATTTGACCCAGTTTTCCTTGGTAGACTTAAAATGGATAACCTTGGTGAACTCAATCTTTAAAAGACCACAAATGATGGCATTCATTCCCTTTGAATTATTTTCACTTATCTTCTTATCAACTACACTATTTGGAGGAATATTTGGTGTAGTATAACCACCCATAATATATTTCCAAATATCAAACCCTAGAGACATGATTTATGTCCTCATACTTGCACTCCAAAAAGCATAATTATACCCATTGAATAATAGTTATTTATTTTTGGATAAACCCTACATATGTTGACTTGCCATATTATACCTTAGATCACCTTCAAATGGTTAAAATTGTAAATAAAGTGTAGATATGATACCAATTATTAGTGGTACAATCACTAATAGGGGGAATCAATGATTTAATATGATCCAAACTTCAATTAAAATCCTTTTAAACCCTTAATTAATCACTAGAAGCATTCATAAAGTATACAAGTCATTCATAATAATGAATGAGAAAGATGAAGTAAGATCAAGAATATAATCCATGAGTAATGTGGGAAACACTCATGAGGAATAAAAACCACTCTCAATCCTATAAAAAAATATACTACTTATCCTATAAAATTATCACAAACATGAGACCTTTTAGTGAAGCACCCACTTCACAAGGAGCACCCACTCTAAATCATGAATAAGCACCAACTTGTTCTAGATGTTGAGAACCCACACAACATATATGAAATAAATAAATATATAACATTGATTGCCTTTAAATCTGATGGAGAAAAAATTTATAACATCTCTTTTTCAACCCTTCACACTCTATCAATCTTTCACACATAAGCAATACATCCAAAACACCCTTTTGGATCACTCTAGACTTCTTCGCTCTTCTTTAATCTTTAATCTTGTAAGTAAACTATTATGGCATCCTAATTATGACCTATAGGTCATAAACACAATCCTAAACCTACTATAATATTCAATACATATTATATACACACTCTCCTCTTCATTCACCTCTCTACTCTTTTTTATTTGTCACTTCAAAAAATTCTAGAAACCATCACCTTTGATTTCACTCTTTATAGAGCCTTCATGAATATCATCTTCTTGGTCAACCATAAGAATTTAATTAAAATTTAAGGATTATATTATATTAATACATAGATCAATAACACCCTCATAGGTTTTCCATATCATCCATGGGTCACCCTTAAGTAGTTACACCTTTCAAATAGGCCTTAGTAACCCTTATATGTTTTATGGAGACCTATTCACTTATTTATCACTTCATCAAGA
>JARHVA010000337.1:4130000-4375000 GCA_037957365.1 Torreya grandis | reverse complement strand
TCTTTTTATCCTTTATAATTCCCATATGAATAGATAGGCTTGGTTAGTTAGTTCTTTATGCATGTTTCATGATTTATGGACTAATGCTTGACTAAATTGCTTTGTAATCCTCTTTACATCTTGTCATGCTCAGTCGGACAAGATGCATCCTACACCTAAAGAAGACCCTTTTGTAACCTTAAAAAACTTATTTTAGCTTTTAAAACTCTTGTAATTTAGTTTTCTAACTTTATTTTGCCATTTTTGGTTGACATGGTTTTTACACAGTAACTGACATTGATAAAAATACCAACATCAGTTACTTGCCTTAACCAACATCAGTTAGCAGAACTGACATCAGTTAGATCTAGATTGGCCATAACTGACATCAGTGGTATTGACCAATATTGGTCACTATGTTTTTCAACAACAAAGACTTGAGACCTAATTTTCCAAATTTTCTTATTTCAAATTCAAAAGGGCATCAAAGCTAAAGTACATGCTAACAATTTTGGTGTAGGATCAAGTTTAAAAATTGCTTGAAACATTTTTAAATCACCTTTGCATGTTTAAAATGGATTAGTAACCTTGTTAGTGTTTAAAAAATAATTTAAGTGTTTTTGGTGAATGTTTTCAAATTTTACAACTAAGACCAAGGGTTAAAATAAACACCACCAAACATTTTATTTGGGTTTAAAATTGAACACACTTGTTAATTCTTGTTTGCAATAGTTGATTAGATTAATCTTGTTTGGAAAAAAGAGGAATGTTGAATGTATGCTCTTGCATTTATCCCATATAGGGAACCCTTGGAATCAAAAGCACCATTCCTATTTTAAATAGCCTAGTCTAAGGCTTAGAAAGAATTTCACCTAAAGCACTCCCCAAAAACTCACTAAAGTTTGGGTGATCTTGAAAATGACCCTAAATTCTTTTTATTTCATGCTTTATTTATTTTTAATGCAACTTAGCTTGTGAGCGGGACTTCATCACCTCCCACAAGTTCTTTAGGGAAGCTTTGACCTAGGGTTTCATCTCCTAACATTGACTTTATTTAACTCTTTTTATAGTTGCACATGGGATGTAGTGGCACTTTGGACATCATACTACACTGAGTGAACAATAGGATGTATTAGTTGTATAAAGGAGACCTTTATGCAACAAGATGAATGATTCAAACCTAAAATCCATGCTTTTCTTTTGCATTGTTTGACATGAAAGTCATTATGCAATTTATTCCCATAGAATGTTCAAAACTTGATAGTTTAGTAGACCCAACTTTGCCATACCTTATCAGTTTAGACTTAAGATGTTTGTTTTTTTGTCATTAGATTATTTGGTCTTGATTTGTGTCTAAACTACTTGTTAACTCAATGAACTCAACCAAAACACATTGTCCTCAATTTTCTTAAGCAGGGAGCTATTACGCTGTCTAAATGGAAAATTCATCTTTTCCTTATTCAAATTTGTTATCAGAGGCTTTGTGTCATGAAATCCACTTTGGTGTAGTTATGCTACCCAATTAACTCTATAAATTTTACCCAATTTTTTTAAATCCTTCATTTATAATCTTGAACCTTTTTGAGTTCTAAGGGTTGGTGCATCCAAGTGGGTTTGTCATTTATGAACTATGATTATTTTAACTTGGGTTCAATTTTCTATTTGGATTGAAGGTCAGTTATTAAGACTCAAAATCACATTCTCATCTTGGTGGACTCAAGTCATCTTATATATCGCTCACGCTTTAGGTCCTAGAACATATGTTAGCCTACTAAAATCATGTGGCAACATTGTGCTACCCATTTGGTCTTAGATTTATACTTAGTGATTCACATATGTATTTACATCTTGAGTTTCTTAGATCATTTTTTCTTCTTCATAATCTGGAGAGATTTCTTCTAAATTTCTAGGTTCAACTTATCAAAGTTGAAACTAGATTTTGTAGTGTGGGTGTATCACAAAGATCTAGACTTTGGTGTACTAGTTTTTGCCTTGGGTCTTTGACTTACCTTACTCTATGCCAATTTATATGATTTCAACTTCACTAAAGGTTGAGTAATTTCATGAACCAAATCTTCTAAATTGTACATGGTTTCAAACCACCCTCCCTTATATTCTCATTAGTACCTTGGTTGTTGTTTAAAAGTGAGCCAAAACATACTTTTATTAGTTATCAAACATTAGTCCAAAGTTATTCAAACACACAAATCAGCTCTTTTTAGACATGACTCAAAGGTTCACTCGTAGTGGGGCCTCCTATGGCCTTAGTTATGAGGATGAGAAATTTTATGATGGTCAAGATAATCCCATTGTTTTTTAGGATATCCATAAAACATTAGGATTTGTAGATGATTACAATAAATATCAACCCTAAGAAGACCAAGATGAATCCCTTCTTAGATTGATGGAATCAAGTGCTAGACTACCTTTTGACTTTCCTATAGAACAATTTCATACCTTGGTTAGAGAAGGAGAACAATGATGGAAATATCAAACTTTAGCACAAATAGACATACCTTCTTCTAACAAAGGAAAGAAAATATAAATAGAGTCAAAACCCACAAATCTAGATCTTCTAGCTAAGATCAAGATAATAAGTTAATGATATGCAGATCAACTTGTTGTAGACTTAACTGACTCCCTAGTTACCACTTAAATTCATAATAATGCTTCCAAGGAACATGAAGATGTGGTGGATAGTACACAACAAATATTAGATGAGAACATTACCATAGTGGATTAAGGTAATCTAAATGAATAGTTGAAGCCACAAGAGACCTTACAAGATGTTCTATTTAACACAGAATATACATTCTTCAATCATCAAGAACCTCTTGTTAATTTACAAACTCAAAAACCCAAACATTCAGTTCAAATTGAAGAAACCCCTCAAACAAACCAAAGATTGCTAAATAAACATAGACATTTCCAAAATCAACAAAATGTGAAGTAGACAAATTTATGGAATGTTTTACAATCCAAGAATCAATGACCTATGTTCTCAACTCAAGCAGCAAATCAGAACAAAATCATGGATCAAAAAGTATATGCTCCCTATAGATCTATACAAAATCAAGGGCACATTACACCCCAATAGTAACAAAATTAGGGGCACATTCCACCCCAATAGAAATAAAATTAGGGGCACATTCTACGCCAATAACAATAAAATCAGGGGCACATTCCATCCCAATAGAAATAAAATTAGGGGCACATTCTACCCTAATAGCAAACAAATTAGGGGCACATTCAACCCCAATAGAAACAAAATCAAGGGCACATTCCACCCCAATAACAATGAAACTAGGGGTGCATTCCACCCCAACATCAATAAAACAAGGGGCACATTCCACCCCAACAACATATTATCCAATCCACAAATGTACCGAATATGCAAGAATGGAATTCTATGAAGGAAATTATCCAAAGAATAGAGATAAACAATAGGGTCAAAAAGTACAAGTTTGATGAGATATGCCCATATCCATTTTATTTATCTATTCTCCAAAATCCTTTTCCACCTCAATTTGAGGCACCCAAATTTGACAAATACAAAGGAAAAGGAGATCTGCATGAATACATACAAGCATTCTTCATCTTATGTCAAGAGGTTGCTTATAGTAGAGAGTACTTACTATGACTATTTCCATGAAGTTTAGCAGGACAAGCTCTTGATTGGATACTTAAACTATCCAAGGGATCAGTTGTGGATTGGAATGACTTATCAAAAAAAAAAATTTAACCATTTCTCATACAACATAGAACATGAATTGACCATTGTTGACTTATGAAAAGCTAAAAATCATGATGGTGAAAGTTTTTTTGCATATATACAAAGGTGGAGAGCATTGACAAGCCACTTTCAACACAATTTACCAGACAAATATGTTAGCTGATATCTTTACACAAAATTTGCATCTTGAAGTTATGTATAATCTATGATTAGCTTGTGCTAACTCATTTAATGAAATTATTGACAAAGGAGTGCAGATTGAGAAGGCTCTTATTTGTTAGGGGCCTTGTTAAGATCTTTGCACAAGGACAAACATATAATAAGAATAAATCATTGGATCCTCAAATAGTTACATAAGATAAGTCTAAGGGATTTCAAAAAAAATAAGAACATGGTTGGAAATTGGGTGATAAAACAAGACATGTATAGACTATGCCTCCTCCAAATGTACAATTAACTCCCTCGAATCCACTACCTACTTTACAAAGACAAACTCCATGAAGAACATTTCACAATAATTTTGGAGTCTTTAGCAAGTTAGGAGAATTGATTGAAGAAGTATTACAAAATCTCATTGCAACTAAATTAATTATATGTCTAGTATCAAGGCCATTTCCTCAAGATCAACCAAAACTAGACTGGTATAAAGAGAACAAATGGTGTAACTTTTATCATGTTGATAGTCATAATGCATATCATTGCATTTAATTGTGACATATTATTGAGGACTTTATTGAAAATGGTGAGCTAGAAATTAATTTTGCCCCTAATTAGGACACAAATCAGGATATGGGAATCTACAAAGACCCCTTTCCTTGACATGATCCACTACCACTAAAAAATAATCAAAATAGTCATGATCAAGGATAGAGGTAGAATTAAAACCAATAACAAGGTAAAAATTATAATGGGAATAATTGAGATCATAATCACCACACTAATAATGTGGCTTATAATAATGTGCCCTATGACTACAATAACACTATGGGATGCATTTATGTAACCCATATTGCCACTGTTACTATGATACTGCATCACCAATCTCATGTTCCTCACAACATGAGAACCATTATTATAGGGTCAGCACCCTCTCCCTTAGTAATACCATGTTGAGTTCACATCACCATTTTGCTACTCTAATTACACGAGTTACTAATCCTAAACAATAGTACCATTCTTCTAAAGGCTCCTCACTGATGCAAAATTATATCAATGTTATTAATCACCCATGAATCACCATCTAATGCCCTTTGCCTCACTCTTCTAATTATAATGACTCCTTTCCACCTCTAGGTTATACAATATACAGTTACAACTAGATGCCTTTGAGTTAACATCTAAGGCCCTTCACACACTTCTTTTCATAAACCCAATGAGAATATTATGCCAATCGCTCCAAATATGAATACCATCCCAATAAAGACTAAATTAGTTTAATCCATAATTCAAAGGCCTCATAGTCTAATAGGCTAATTAGATAAAACCCCTACATAAATTTCCATATTAAAAATTTTGTAGATATCTAATGTCTATAGAACCATCCTCAACAAACTTTTACAACAGTCTATTATGCCTAATGATATAAACCTTGATCAGTTCTAGAACCTAATTGGACATTTGTCTTAATTTTGGCAAATCATGTTTGATCAAAAAGACATGTCCACCCTTGGCCCAAACCATAATAACACACTACACATTAAGATAATCATTGTAGATCACAAGATCAAGCAGGTTCTTATAGATAATGGTTTAGGGCTGAACATCATATCTCTTAAATTGGTGTGATGATTGGGTTACATGGGCAAAGACATTTAGCCAAAAACTATTACAATCAAGGATTATGATATCTAATGTCTATAGAACCATCCTCAACAAACTTTTACAACAGTCTATTATGCCTAATGATATAAACCTTGATTAGTTCTAGAACCTAATTGGACATTTGTCTTCATTTTGGAAAATCATGTTTGATCAAAAAGACATGTCCACCCTTGGCCCAAACCATAATAACACACTACACATTAAGATAATCATTGTAGATCACAAGATCAAGCAGGTTCTTATAGATAATTGTTTAGGGCTGAACATCATATCTCTTAAATTGGTGTGATGATTGGGTTACATGGGCAAAGACATTTAGCCAAAAACTGTTACAATCAAGGCTTATGATAATGTCGAGAGGGAGCCATTCAGTACAATTTGGTTACCAATCATGATTGAGGGTATTTATCATCACACATTATTCCATATTATAGATATTGATCTTTATTATAACATACTTCTTGGTCATCCTTGGATCCATGAAATACAAGTAGTTCCATCTACTCTTCAACAATGCCTTAAGTTTCCCCATGATGGGATCAAGATTACTATTCCCACTAATCAGTAGCCATACCAATATTATAATCATCTCAAAGTAGAGTTTTGAAATTATAACTATTGCCCAAGTTATGAATTCATTATAAAGAAGAACAAATCCATATTTACTTATCCATCTCCATCTAATTATATAGACCCTACTGATCTAGCCTCCACTTCAACTGATCCATTTCCTATAGCTCTGGCCAAGTTGGTGATTATTCAAGACACATGCATTTCCAATATCATCTAAAGGATGTCTTCCATATTACAAAGTTACCAAAATCCCCTAAAATATTTGGTAAGCCTAAAACTTCCTAGACTCATAATAGACCTGATCATATTTGGTAACCAAAGAAGAAGCAACCAAAACCTCTTATGGTTTTTGTACCTACAATTGCACTAAAGAAAGGTTGAGAGGATTTTACCAAGGGAGATTGGTTATAATCTAAGGGCCTTAAATATTGTTTTTAGAATCCAAATTATCTTATCCATAATAGGATAATGGATCATTTTGACTATATAGGGAAAGGCCTTAGCCCTTAGGCACAAGGAATTTTAGAGCCCTTATCAGCTGAAATTGTCAATAGGAATCATGGTCTTAGATTTAAATCACTAAAGGATGACCTCATAATATTTAGTAGTGATTCTTCTAAAGTGACTAGTAATAAGACTCCTAGCAATGATGCAACATCCCATTATAGCCTTTTTGATGAGATTGTTGATTCAGATTTGTTTGAATCAAATGCCATATCAGCCATAACACCTATTGGAGTTCCCATCCTAAAGCAAACCCTTAATATAACTTATGCCTTTTCCATCCTAAACACATATATTGGGATCAATATAATTTGGTCATATGCCTTGATGAGTTTCAAAATGAAGAATCAATTGTAGAATACATGGGCCTATGAGATACATTCCCCATTGGTGATCATAAATAGGGATTTGATTTTTCATTAAATTCTTCTACCTACTTTGGAGAGAAAGAAAAATTTCTTGGTCATAATAAAGAACAAACATCAATATCTTCAAGTGGAAACCTCTTTAAGGCACTTGTTGATCAGGAAAAAAGTAAAGAAAAAGATAAGCCTTTAAGTGAAAACTTGTTTAAGGTGTTCCCAGGTGGGAAAGTTTGGTCATCCCCTCAAGACCTAGAAATTCCATCTATCCCAAGCTCTATAGCTAGTACAAGCATCTCTTCAAAACAACATCAAATATTTGAGCATCTTGCTCTTGAGTTTCTAGAGGTCTTTGTCAATTGGCCTTTACCTAAGAAGGCAAATTCTAATTCTTCATATTATCTAGATCTTTAGGAGGAATAAAAAGAAGATATAGTAGAAAATGATGATCATGACCATACATTTCCTACAATTCTAGAAGATAGATCCACACTCCTTATGGAGAGCACAAAAGAAGTGAATTTAGGAACCCACGAAGATCCCAAAAATGTTTATCTTGGAGCTTCCCTTACTGAATCAAAATGGGAACATATTATATCCATTCTTAAGGATTATATAGACATATTTGCATGGGCATATTCTGACATGCCAGACCTAGATCTAGATTTAGTTGTGCATCATCTAGTTTTCACCTTGATGCTAAACTAGTCAATCAAAAGTTAAGAAAGATGCATCATGCATCACCCTTTTAGTTAAGGTTGAGTTGGAAAAGTTACTAGGAGCCAATTTTATCAGACCATTAGACTACTCTAAATGGATTTCGAACATCATACTAGTAAGTAAAAAGACCTCAAGCATATGTGTTTCCACTAATTTTCATCATATCAACAAGGCATATCCCAAAGATGATTTTCCTCTACCCAACATCAACATGATTATCAACAAAACTATTGGGTACGAGATGCTATCCTTTATGGATGGGTTTTTTGATTACAATCAGATCAAGATAGCTCTTAAAGATCATCATAAGATCAAATTCACCAATTTATGGGGGATATTCTGTTACCAAGTCATGCCATTTGGTTTGAAGAATATTGGAGCCATATATCTGCGTGTAATGACTATCATCTTACATGACATGATGCATGACATTTTTGAGGACTATGTTGATGATATACTATCAAAATCAATAGCAAGAGATGGACACCTTGACATTCTATGAAGAATATTTGAGAGGCTTCATATATATAAAGTTCACTTGAATCCTAGGAAATATGTCTTTGGAGTTACATCAGGAAAACTACTAGGGTTCATTGTATCACAATGAGGGATTGAGTTTAACCCTATGAAGGTCACCATTATTATAGAAATGCCTCCACCCAACAATATTAAATAGTTGTAGGGTTTACAAGGTAAAACCTAGTCTATATGTAGGTTCATTTCTCAATTGGTAGATAAGTGCCACCCATTTACCAATATCTTAAAGAAAGGGGTGTCATTTTAGTGGGATAAAGATTATCAGATATCATTTGTAAAATTTAAAACATACTTAGCCAATCCTGATAGGACCGAAACTCCCCAAAGCTCTGACACAACTTGTCAGATTTAAGAGCACACATGATTACCATTGTATAAGCAATTAAACATGCAGAATAACCAGAAGAACAAATAACTATCAATGAGAAAACACACAGAATATGAGAGGCAACACACAATTGTATTTAACTCATTACAAAGGAAATTACAATAAAGAGATCACACTCTTCTTCCACCTCTGTGAGGCTTCCTCCTCAAGGGCTCCAAGTAATCTTCCCACCTGAGTAATCTTCTCTCATAGGTCACAACACACAGCTAACACAAGCTGTTGTTCACCTCATTGCACATCTGTACAATCGAGTAGACAACCATACTCCAAGTAGATCTCTCCATGATCCTGCTAATGTATTGTTGTCACCTTGGATCTAGCTCCCCCGTCGATCTCCTTTCTGACCCTCGCATTCACACATCCCTGGATATCAAACCTGATCTTACTTATACATACATGGGGAATCCTACTTGATTCCACCATGGGAAGAACTCTCCAAGCTTCACATAGCTCTTCTCCAAATTCTCCACTTAATAATACAGCCCATGAGTCTATTATATAGATCTCATGCATACACTAATTAGACTTGCGGCTCAAGACTTCAAATAAGTCTTTAACATGCAAACTCCACGTTCACTTAATTGACTATTCGTCAATAGCAGTTCAGACTACCATAGGTGACCAACGTCGGTCCCTGCCCTCTTGGAGGTGACCAACACCGGTCGATCTTCTGCCAATGCCGGTTTCCCTTCTGCGTCCCCTGACCGTCGTCGGTGTGGCTTGCCGATGCCGGTGACTGCATACGCTAGAAACCCTCCTATTTGCCTTAAGGTGTAGCTTTTAGCTCCACACCCTAACAATCTCCCACTTGGAGATAAAGAGCTGCACCTGTACCCAAAACCAGTACTCTATCCAATCTACATCCTGGCTTGTATTCCTCTTCAAGCTCCCACTTGAAGACAACCCACCACACTCCTTGTGGTGTTAAACCTGTGCCTGATTTTCTTCATTCTCATTGTACCATCTTCTACCTTGCTATACTCCCACTCAAATAGCAACCCCTGTGAGTAACCTGTAATCAACAAACACTTAATAGATCTGGGCCATCTGTTAGTCAAACTCGCTCTAAGAACGTCCAACCTCGCTCTGATACCAATTGATAGGACCGAAACTCCCCAAAGCTCTGACACAACTTGTCAGATTTAAGAGCACACATGATTACCATTGTATAAGCAATTAAACATGCAGAATAACCAGAAGAACAAATAACTATCAATGAGAAAACACACAGAATATGAGAGGCAACACACAATTGTATTCAACTCATTACAAAGGAAATTACAATAAAGAGATCACACTCTTCTTCCACCTCTGTGAGGCTTCCTCCTCAAGGGCTCCAAGTAATCTTCCCACCTGAGTAATCTTCTCTCATAGGTCACAACACATAGCTAACACAAGCTATTTTTCACCTCATTGCACATCTGTACAATCGAGTAGACAACCATACTCCAAGTAGATCTCTCCATGATCCTGCTAATGTATTGTTGTCACCTTGGATCTAGCTCCCCCGCTGATCTCCTTTCTAACCCTCGCATTCACACATCCCTACATATCAAACCTGATCTTACTTATACATACATGGGGAATCTTACTTGATTCCACCATGGGAAGAACTCTCCAAGCTTCACATAGCTCTTCTCCAAATTCTCCACTTAACAATATAGCCCATGAGTCTATTATATAGATCTCATGCATACGCTGATTAGACTTGCGGCTCAAGACTTCAAATAAGTCTTTAACATGCAAACTCCACGTTCACTTAACTGACTGTTCATCAACAGTAGTTTAGACTACCACAGGCGACCGACATCGGTCCCTACCCTCCTGGAGGTGACCGACGCCGGCCGATCTTCTGCTGATGCCAGTTTCCCTTTTGCATCCCCTGACCGTCGTCGGTGTGGCCTGCCTTAAGGTGTAGCTTTTAGCTCCACACCCTAACAAATCCACCAATCTTACGCTCTCCAACATAAGGAAATCCACTACTTCTTTACATATCAGCCATGAAATATGCACTGGGGGCACTTTTGGCTCAACATGATGATCATGGTAAGGAACATGCGGTTTATTATTTAAGCTACACATTGGCCACCTATGAACATAATTATATGCCTATTGAGAAGGCATGTTTATCTATGGTGTTCACCACTCAAAAATTGTGACATTATATGCTAAATAACAAAACTTTTGTTATCACCAAGGTAGATCCTCTCAAGTTCCTCTTATCTAAAGTATCTCTCCAAGGATGCATGTCCAAATGGATTATGATCCTCAAAAAGTTTGACATTAAATGTCAAAATTAGAAGTTAATCAAAGGGTATATTATTGTAGACTAACTTGCAGAATCTCTTATTATAGCCACTCAACCTCTCAACTTTGATCTTCTAGATGATTCTATCATGATGATAGAACAAGCATCATATGAGCCTGAATAGTAGACACTCTATTTTTATGGATCCTTCACATCTCAAGGATCTAGAGCTAGCATATTGTTGATAATGCCACAAGGGTATTTGATCCCCAAAGCCTTCCAAATACAATTTTAGTGTATAAACAATATGGATGACTATGAAGAATTGGTTATAGGCCTCCATCTTGCCATACAGTGGGATATTCAAAAATTAAAGGTCTATGAAGATTTATATCTAATCATAAATCAGATAATTGATCAGTATCAAACAAGAGATGATAAGCTTGTACATTGTAATCAAATTATTGATAACCTTAAAAGACACGTTAAATCTAGGTATTTTGAGCAAGTTACATGAGTCAACAATAGGTCTATCAATGCCATGTAAAAAAATGGTTCCATTATTTAAATGAATGATAGTGCTAAAGAGTATAAATTCTTGATGGAAAATCTTCTTCAGCCAACACATATTTTATCAGATTCAGAGAGGATATGCACCATTGTTGATCGTAATCTCTCACTTGAGCTACCATGGTACCAAGATTTTTATAACTATTTCCATAGCCATATCTTTCCTACCAACCTTTCAAATAACCAATAAAAACTTTTCCTTCATCTCCTAACACATTATATCCTCCTTGGAAACACACTTTATCAAAAAGGCTATGATGGAATGTTTCTTTGTTATTTATCTTTGGGAGAATCCAAGATGGCACTAAAGGAGGTTCATGAAGGAATGTGTGAAGCCCATACCAATGGTGTAGTCCTAGCAAATAAACTTATTATAATAAGCTATTATTAGACTAAAATAGAGACAGATGCTTGTAATTATGTAAATAAGTGTGTTCCTTATCAATAGCATGGCAACTTGATACATGCACCTTCCTTCCAATTGTAGCTAATTACAACACCATAGTCATTCTCAATATGGGGTCTTGATCTCATTGGGAAAATTAACCCAACATCTTCAGATGGCCATAAGCACATTTTGACTACAACTGAGTACTTTAACAAATGTATTGAGGCCATTCCTCTCACTTATGTTATCAATAAATAAATAGACAAATTTATTCATTATCATATCATCTATCAATATGGCATCCCAGCTCATATTATATCTAATAATGGTATATCCTTTGTAAACCAAGATTTGAAAGCTCTTTGTGCAAAATTAAAGATCAAGCACAAGAAATTCACTCCATATAACTCATAAGGCAATAGATAAGTTGAGGCATCAAATAAAACCATTATATCCATCTTAAAAAAGATTTTCAATGATGTTGGCCATAATTGGCACTTACAACTCTTTCCTACCCTCTGGGCTTATAGAACCAATCATCACACCCCAACTGGAGCTACTCCATACTCCCTTATTTTTGGCACTGGAGCTATCATTCTGATCAAGATTGATATCCCATCATTAAGAATATCATTATAGAACATTGAAAATGATGAAGAATATAGAGCCTCATGGTTATAAGAACTAGAAAATCTTGATGGTAAGCATTTGGCTGCCCTATAAAACTTGTAGGCCTATTAGAATAGATTATGGAGAAACTATAACAAACACATTCTCCCTTGAGAATTTGAGATTGGTGATTTAGTTTTGAAAGAGAACTAGAAGAACACAAATGATAAATCCAAAAATAAAGACAAGTTTTAGCCTAATTGGTTAGGACCATACATTATCATGGTAAACTATGGATCAGGAGCATATCGATTGGCTAAACCTGATAGTGAAGAACTTTCAAATCCCATGAACATCATACACCTTAATGGATTCTATACATGAATAACTTTGAACCATTGTCTATAATACCCTTGACTTGGGAGAAAATTATGCTATCATAATTTTATCCCACCCTTTTATCTTACCTTGAACACATTTTATACTACCCTGGTCCATTTTTCATGAATCTTGGCAGTAAAGGCTTTAAACTCTTTACACGATAAACACATTCTTCATCCCATTCTATATTGCTCTCTTTGAGTGGCATATTATTTGTTATGATTAGGACATGTAATAAGGTTGAACTTTTTTTGTCCCTCAACCAATTATGATCTTGATTATGTCTCATAAGCATTATGAACATCTTCAACAGTGGTTCTACAAAGTAGTTCTACAAACCGGTTTAGCCAAGATAATCTTGTGTAATCTCTAATAAAATAACAACCACATCTTTTCAATACAAGTATTTTTATACCTTCTTGTTTTATCAAGATCCTCACTCTCACCGATTTGTGAGAATGGGCCATTACATTTGGCTTAGATATCTTATTGGAACATTTACTCTTAGGACGTGCATCTCCTTGACTAGTGGTCCCATCTTGTGCATATTTTATCCCAAAAACACCAAAAACATTACAAATACTTTGAAAATACCAAAAACATCAAAACATGATCCATAAAAGAACAAAAACATTATCTCATGGTTTTGTACATTCCCATTCCACCATCCTATGCTCTCACTATTTTGTGAGCAATTATTAAGAAAACATGCTCTCACTATTTTATGAGTAACTATTAAGAAAGAATGCTCTCACCATTTTCTAAGAAAATATTAATTTTGAACACTCTCTAACCATTTTGTGAGAAACTATTAAGAAAGAATGCTCTCACCATTTTATGAGCAACTATTAAGAAATAATTCTCTCACCATTTTGTGAGAAACTATTAAGTTTAAATGCTCTCACCATTTTGTGAGCAACTATTAAGAAAGAACGCTCTCACTATTTTGAGAGAAACTATTAAAAAAGAACACTCTTACCATTTTAAAAGCATAGGAACACTAATTCATCTCATCTTGGCCCATGTACTTGTCATTTTTCAAGATCATTCTTTCTCATCTCATCAGTTTCTTGTTAACCAGACCATTCTTGTTTATTTGTTGTATCTTCTGTATTCTTATATAAAATTAATCATGCTAGTTTAATCATCATTTTCCTTCTATCCCATTTCCTAGGAGAACTACATTTGTCCTAAATTTCCTGTTGGAACATGCATCCATGGAACTGTGCAGGTAACATCCACTTGTCTTATACATCTAGAGACAGCTCGGCCAACCCCTTCTTTTTCTTCTCTTCCCCCATTTATTCTATCATTATTCTTTGAAATGATGTGGTGGAAAGTAACACCTCTAATACACATATATGAACATTTGTCTTTAAACTATACTAACTTAGTTATTTGTTTGTGTGTGTTTATTTGAGTTTTGTGTGTGTTTATTTGTGTTTTCTTGGTGTTTTGTTGTGCTTTCACACCTCTCCTTTTATTTTATTTTCCTTTTATTTTTTAATTTTTCTTTTCTTTTTTTGTTTAAGAATGCCTTGATGGTTTACATAGATCTTGATTATTCATATCTTGGTCTCATGTCATTAAGATGTTCTTGCCTTTTGTTTTTAAACATTTTTTGTTCCTACTTAAGTCTTGATGTATCATATCTTGATTCCAAGTTAGGTTCATTTATGTTTATCTTTTTATTTGTTTTTGCTTTTTTGTTTAAATGTAAATCATTGTAACTCTAGTTTTGGTCATTGTTTTACCATTATCAATAGTTATAGATATTCACATTTGAATTGGCTCAGTGTAATTAGAATCTTATGTCATTTTAAATTATTCATACTTATGATGCCTAATTTATTTTTCTATAGAAAACACTTTTTGCTCAAGTCTCAAAGTCTTAACGTCAACATCAGTTCTAATGAATGATTCTCAAGAACACTTTGCAACATCTAGGCTCATGATATGGAATTAGGCTTCTAGGTAGCATGCATTTTAGTACTCAAGTTTATGCTTAGATGTGCATGTCTTTGCTTACATTATGAGTCTAATCAATTCTTGGTAATTTTTCATCATTCCTCATTCCATTCTCTCCTAAACTTGGATGAACTACATTGGTCTAAAGTTCATGTTGGAACATGAGTCCATGAAACTATGTAAGTAGCACTTGGTTTCTATTGAGGTCAGCTCAGCTATCTCCATTCTTCTTTTCCTCTCTATCATTACTTTGTGAATTCTCATATTATTAGTTTTATCTATATTTCTAAGCCATTACACCATTGTATGTATGTTTTTTCCCACTCACTTTAACATATCTTTTCAGTTATATCCTTGAGATATTTTTCTTGCCAATTGCCCATGCCGGGGCCCAAACATCTGAACCACATTTGAATCAAATCAGATCTACAAAGGCAATTCATTATTTATTCTTTCTAAATGATCAAAATTTTCCCTATTGGGGCACAACTATTTTATCATAATCAAATCTAACCTACTAGAGCACTTCTTATTATCTTCTCTTTGAAGACCCTATTCTAGTGGTGTTTCCCTTCCTGAAGCAGAATGTTCTCCTTTTTCCTCTAATTCCAAGATCTACATATTAAATCCCATGATGGCAATATTATAGTGTGAAATTTGTCTTGGGATTGATTAATGTCATAAGCACATAGCTTGTACTCTCAAATTAGGTACACTTATAGTGTGTCCCTTACATTTATGGATTATATCATTCCCATTCCCCCCATCTCTAGAGCCTATTATACCTCTAATTATATTTTGATCATTGATGGTAATCATATGTGCAAGAATTAGCTCATCTAGATGGGATCTATTCCATGGGTTAATCTCTTATTTTCTCTCTTTTTTCAAGAGTCCATCCTTATCTTTCATCCTAGTATGTCCTCTTGAGGGGGCATCATGGGTCTGTTCCAATTTATTCTTAGAAAATATTTTATTTGAAAAGATGTTACTTCACCTGAATGTCTCACTACACCACCTCAAATAGGGGTAAAATGTAGACATCCAATTCCTAACACCATTTGTGTTGAAATTGTCAGTCTTACTCAAATGCACATTTTAGGTCAAAATCTACAAAACATCTTAAATTGTTCAAACTTATCATTTAAAAGTGCCATTTTAGGTCAAATTATCCATAAATATGGCAATACATTTTATGGTCCAACTAACTTTGATCAAATTATTTTGAGTCAAAATGACCATTTTGCCATTTAGTGCTCTGGATCACTCTGTTCTTCTAATTCATTGGTACACATCATGTACCTTTATTATTTGTTGTTTGTAACATCATAAATGGGAATATGGTTCCAACGCATCTAACACCACCTTATAGTTCTTCTCAAGTCAAATTATGACCCAATAATATGACTTTTTGACCATTTTGACTAGTTGAGGGTTGATTTTCAAATAATTGCACAAATGTTGATTAACCTTGTCTAAGGCTAATTAGTCCAAATCAAGAGCTTTAGTGGATTTTCCATGATAATTTTTGAATATTTATTTTTGAAAATTGATTCTTCTTATCTACATCACCTAGTGACATCATCTATGGGGTGGCATCCAGCAAGCCATAAGTGCATAAAATATCAGGATTATGGGTCACCTATGCCTAGTTAATGCATCACATGCCTCTTCAATGCCCCTTCTTCTAAGGTCATGATGTGGATATTTATGGCTTTAATTCCAAATATTAGGATTATCCTCAACCACACATCTCAATATTTAGATGGATAGTTGAGGTTGATCCTGACCAATCTCAAAAAACTATAAATAGAGAGGCCATGAACATCATTTTTAAGCTATTTTGGTGCAAGGTTATTATGATCAAATATCTCCAAAGCTTGAAAGTTGTAAAGTTATAATGCTAAATTGTTTCCACAAAGATTCATTGCTAGGCTAGTTTAGTTATTACACATCAAGAGCCTAGGTTTTATGAAGTGTTCTTAAGGCATTAGAGGAGCTTGCCACCATTGTTGACAAAGACAAGGATGCTTGATCAAGGGAGAACATGTTTTTGAGCCACATAGGTATGGTGAATCCATTTGGGAAGGTAATATGGTGATTTATTTATTTCATTTGTTTCTTTTTATCATTTGTAATTCCCATATGAATAGATAGGCTTAGTTAGTTAGTTCTTTATGCATGTTTCATGGTTTATGGACTGATGCTTGACTACCTTGCTTTGTAATCCTATCTACATCTAATGTATCTATATTGAGAATGGATTTCAAGGAAACCTAATTATTCTTTTGATGTTTATTTCAAGATTCATGTTAAGGTCAAGGTAAGCAAATTTTTGAGTACTAGTCCTTAAAACACAAGGTGTCTTGAGAAGCCTAGTCATAACAAGCATAGTCATATCATGATCATGTGCATGATGAACATGAAGATGTATGTGAAGAGGTATTATATTTTATTATAAGAATTAAATATATGTGATAAAGGTTTAAAATCATCAATAATTGTTCTAAGGTTAGCTGTCAAGCTTCAAGTACTTGAAAAGCCTAGTCATGACACTAGTTATTACATGAAAAAGATCTTGTGAGAAGGTATGATATTGGTGGCTTGGAGAGATGGTTGCATAAAGGAATAATAATATTTGTGATTTTTTTGGAATATGAGGCATTTTATCACTCATGAGGGTCTCAGGGTGAGCCTATATAGGTAGGACTTATAGACCTCACATGTAACTAAACTAGTTTTAGACCCTACCTGGCATAATAAGGTGTCATGAGGTATTGTCAAGGAATATGAATAATGTATGATAGTGTTTGATAATTTTAAGAGGTTTTATTAAATTTATATTATGTTTTTATAACTTGAATAGTGGTTAGAATTTTAGTTTTAAGGCTTATTATGACTTGCAAATCAAGGCCTATAGAGCAAAGAGAGAGATGGTGGTTAGATGAGGTATTAGGATCAGTTTCCTAGGAAATTATGAGTATTTTACAATTTATATAAGTTTATCATGTTGTTTAAAGTATTTTGACCAAGTTTTAGGTCAAAATTTGAAGGATAAGGCATGAAAAAGTGTTTTTAGGTCTCTCAAGTGCACAAAATAAAGGGTTCTCAACCCGAAAAGAAATTTCAAGTATTCATTAGCATGTGTAACCTATAAATTAGAAACTAAGATATTAATTATATATGGGGAAGAATATTATATAAAAATTATATGCATTAATTTTTGGAAATAATGACTAAACTTTATGAATGATCATTAAGACTAGAAGATGGTTTAAACCCTCAAAGAACCCCAATAGTGACCCAATGTGAAATATCTTATTATAAAGTGGTAATAATGGTTTGGTATGGATAATTAAGTGATTTTATCATTTATATAACTCTCCCAGGAACCTCCATGTGTGATTATTTTGTTATGTGAGTGAGTGGACCCTATAAGAAAGGCCTTGTTTTTCAAAGATTTATTATAGCAGTCATATTTGACCAAGTCAAATTTTCCAAATGGAGGAAGGTTGAATATTGAGAATTTTATTTAATTTAAATGGTTGTATATTAGTATTTTATATCCCTAATGTTTTATAAATATGTCATACAAGTTGACCAGACACTAATAGGCCTAATGGTGCAAACAGTGAGAAACCTAGGCAAAAGTGAGAAGATGATTAGAGGTGTGTCATCATGGATTATGGATGAATAAAAATGAATGGAGAAATTTTTTAAGACATTTAATACATGATAATTATATATATAATTTTTTAATTTTAGTGTATATGATGAAAATGTTTCTCATAAGTTAACTTGTCTAGTACAAATGAGATAGTGAAGGTGTAAGGTTATGAGATTAGTCTGCAAGACCAATATTACCATTTTAAATTGTTATATTTATATTTAATTTTTTTATAATTATCTATTAATATCATATAAATACATTTTAATTCTCTGAAAGTGTTCATAAAAGTGTTGAAGGTCATTTTCACCATTACTGTATTTCAAGGCAAACTGGCAAATCTAGGTAAGTTGTAGTGATGAGTTAGAGGCTCTTTGGCCTAATTTGATGTATCTAATGCACATGATTTTTTGTTTTTAAAATTTAATTACATATCCATGATTTTTACAATATTTTAAGTTAGTATAATAGGTTGGAATATTGAATCTAAAATGGCTCGTGTGGCTGAGTGAGGATTGTGAGAGAGAAGGTCAATAAATTGGTTTGAAAGACCAATAATTGAGTTTAGACATTATTATATTTTTGTTGTATATTTTTATAAGTATGTTTTAAAAACATTTTCATAAATTTAATTTTTTTGAGTGTGTATCTTTATGTGTCAAAATTTTATGTTTTCATGAGTATGTTTTGAGACTAGTTGGCAGTTCTGATTGGGCTATTTGCAGAGAAAGGTTTGAGTCATTTTGCCATGAAATGTGAATAATAAATAACATGGTGATGATATTAAGATAATATTTTTGTTTTTTTATTATTATAAATGGTTTTTTGTCAAAATTGTGTTGATTATTTTATTGTTTGAGGTAGACTTTGTAGGTATGCACATGCCTAATTGTGAATAGTGCTAATGTCATGCTCCAAGTGGTAGTTAAAGATAAATAGTGTTATGAAGACTATATGACATTATAAGGGGTATATGTAAGTTTAATATGATATTTTAATTCTATTTTAAGTGTTTTAAAGTGCTCCAAGGAAGGCAAAGCTCAATGTGTCCTAAATAGACCTAATAGGATTAGGTCTCTATGAGACCTAAAAGTGAGATAAGGCCTAATTGAGGTAGGTCAGATATAAATAGACTAAGAGAATTTTTTATTAATGTATATGATATATAATAATATAAATTTCATGTCCAAACTAATAATGGTAAGATTTTTTATCTGACTAATAAGGATATAAAAAAATACTTATATAAATATTAGGTAGTTTTAGGTCTATTTAAGTAAGTAAAGAACAAGCAAATGATATAGAATATTGGTGAGTATAATAAGGTATTTTATACCATAACTGGTTTTTAAAGTATCTATGATTAATTTTTGGTAGAGACTATGTATATTAAAATTAATTTCATATGCCCTAATCAAGTCAAGAAAAGGGCTAGTTGAGCGAAGAAGGCTAGAAGGCAATTTGAGAGGGATAAGGATGTGAAGAGATAAAGAAGTAATCATCATCAGTTGGTTCATAAATAAGGTTTCATAAAGGCTATCAAATATATTAGGTGGATGAGATGGTGTTGATTCATATATAGGGTTGGTTCCTCTTTGTAAGTAGGTGTTTACGAAAGCCTAGCTGAGTTGGTGCTTAGCTAGTTGGGGTTGGTGATCCATGTGAAGTGGGTGATTCACTAAATTTGTTGTTTTTATTATAGGAATATATTACATTTTTATTTATCAATTGGTTTTTTCCCTTTGAGTGTTTCCCATATATATGGTGTGTTGACTCATGCAATCTTCTTTCATGATTGTATAATTTATTGTTTATTCATTATTTGATCTATATGTTGATGATTGCTTAAGTGGAATAAAAATAAAGTTTTGAAGATTGATTCACACATCCATATGAGTAATTTTTATTAATTTTTTTATTATTATAGGCTGTTCCTTTTAAGTAGGTCTAAAAACCTAAAGGAGATCTTAAAAGTAAGGATAACTAGTTAACAAGCTCAAGGTGGTTTCTCTACCAGTAAGGCTTCATTATTCAATGGGTCTAATTATGCCTTTCATAATGTTAATATGAATATATATTTGATATATCAAGGTCATGATATTTTCAAATTAGTTGTGGATAGATATAGTTTTCCTCCTATTCTACTAACTAATGAAATAGGTAAGAAAGCTAGTAAAAACAACTCCAAGGCAATGAATGCCATTTTTTGTGTCATATCAAAGGCAGATCTTGTAAAGGGTATTCACTATGTATCATCCAAAGAGATATGGTAAAAATTGAATACCATATATGAATAATACACTAAGGTAAATATGGCCAAGTTTTAGACCCATAAGAGACAATTTGAAAGTCTAAAGATGAGTGAAGATGAAACCATTTCAACCTACCTATTGAAGGTTGATGAAGTTATCAATGTCATTAGAGAATTGGGATAAGAATTGAAATAGAATAATTTTTTTTAAAAGGTATTTACATCAATAAATCCTAAGTTTTATTATAATGTGTTTGTAGTAGAAGACATGCAAGATTTGGACAAGCTAAAAATGGATGGGTTTCATGGCATCTTGATTTCCTATGAGATGAGAATAAATGAAGGAAGAGCTCCCAAGAAGGAAGAAACTTTAAAAGTTTAGAAGAAATAAAAATATAAGAAGGCCAAGGATGAACAATGTTTAAATGTTGATGATGATAAACTAATAACCATGTTTGTAAGGAAATTAAGGTTTAGCTCAAGTAAGTACAAGGGTAAGTTGCCCTTCAAATGTTTTAACTATGACAAGATTGGTCACTTTACATCCAAGAATCCTTCCTAAAAATTATAAATCTAAGCATAATGAATAACATCATGAACATCATGGAGATGAAAAGAAGGCTCATAATCCTAACAAAAACAAGGAGTTTAGGAAATATGAAGGTAGGAAAGGAACATTAAAAAAAAAGAGAAGTTTCTATTCTAAAGAAGATAAATCTTTTAATATAAGTGAATCATGTGCATTTTATAGTGATGATGGAAGTAAATGAACCTAAACATGGAAATAATAAAACCTTATTCATGGCCATAGAATTAGACAATGAGGGTTTCTCAAATGGGAAAGGCCTTATGGTTGATGTAGAATTAGATGAAGAAGAAGTTGAATTGAATCTTGAGGCAGAATTGGTAAGTTTCTTAGAGGAGTTGAAATTATAAAAAAGAAATAATCAAAAAATAATATCATTAGTTAATGACTATGAGGGTTAGATTAACTTGTTTGAGGAGAGATTGAGTAACACTTCTAAAAAGTATGATGAGATCATCAATCAAATTGAAGCACAAATGGATATAGTCAATGCAAACCTATAGGCTAAATAGGAATACTGCACCAAGTATGAACTAAAGTATAATATTTTAAATCCAAGTTGAATCAAATATCTAGCAAGGTGAGGAAATTTGTGATGTTTAAAAAGAGTATGGAGGCTCTATATGACATCTTGAGTAGTCAAAAGTCTGCAAGTGATAAGATAGGTCTTGGTTTCAAAGAAGACCAAAAAGTGGTAGCTCAAGTCAAAGAGAAGGATATTGAAGATAAGAAGGTAAAAATGAAAATAATTATCAAATATCCTAATACTATTAGTTATGATAACTCATTCAATGGTTACTATTTTATATGCAGTCAGTTTGGTCATAGAGGAAAAGAGTGTAGAAAACCCTCCAAGAATGAGTACTAATGGGAATATAGAAAGAGTTATAGCTCACATCAGTCAAATGGTATGCATAAGGTGATCTTATACAGTTTTAATAATGTATGATACATTATAATATCATATCCTAACAAATTTAAAAGGTCATCAAGTCAACATAGGAGGTTTCAAGCCCCTAGAGTACTAGAAAGAGGGCAAATGAAAGTATGGAAGCCAAAGGTTCTAAAGATGAATCATGATCAGTCTACAAATGGACTATTTACTATGGTATAACATGCTTTATATGTGAAATAAATTCATGAATGTCTATTATCATCTCATATTTATGTTCAAATGGTTGATTAAGAGGTTTTGCCTAAGGTGCAAATCAAGCCTAACATAATCTTGAAAGATATTAAATATTATGAGAGCATAAAGATCTATGAATTTATTAAACTTGTTTTTTTAAGTTCTATATGGAATTAGGTGACTCTATTAGGCTTCATAGGGACACTATAAAATTATCATAATCATGGTGGATGCTTGGTTTGAGAGGGATCTATTCAAGTTGTTGATTGATCTTGATCTACATTGAGAAGTGGTCTTGTAAACTGAGTTAATTTTAAGGAAGTATTATTGGTGTAAGAGGGAGAATTTTTAATTAATACTTAATATTATGTATGTTTAATTTTTTTTGAAAATAAGGTGTGTTTTTAATTGATAGTTGTGTATGACCTTTGTCATTAATGTCAAAGGGGGAGAAAAGTCCAAGAAGGAAGATTGACCAGATTGGGGAGATGAGAGTGATTAGTTTGAAAAATGTATTTCCATGAATGACAATGGTGGATTTTGTTTAGAATTATTTTAATTTATTTCAAGGTTGATGTCATTTGATGTCATTGATGTCAAGGTGCATCTGGTAAAGATGCATGGTGAGTGGTCTATGAAATATGATCCATGTGACAAGAAAAAATTTGAAAGTAGCCTAATGTCTCTTTATTGAGATGGAATTTGAAGGAAACCTAATGATTATTCTGAGGTTGATGTCAATATTCATGTCAAGGCCAAGGTAAGCATATTTTTGAGTAATATTCCTTGAAGCACAAAGTGTCTTGAGAAGCCTAGTCATAACAAGCATAGTCATATCATGACTATGTGCATGATGAGCATGAAGAGGTATGTGTATATGTATGATATTAGATAAGAATATTAACAGGAATATTGTTGATGTTTAAAATTTTGCCTTTACTAACACCAACAATGGGAAGTTTCAAGATGTGGGACTTGTGACTTGAAACAACCTCCAGATTTTTAAGAAGCTGGTCTCTTCTTTATATCAAGTGTATACTGGGAAAAGGGATAGGAATTTTAACAGAAACACAAATGCAAGAAAGAAAATATAAATATGGCAATGCACCTGAATGTAATTAGACCTTAATCCTAAGCACAGTGAGACTATATGTAAGATTCATTTACATTTAAGAGCAAAAAAATGCATGATCAATGTAAAAGATGGAAACAATAGAAATAGAGGCTCATAACATAGACTAATTTTGTAGTGATACATAAAATGTCAATAAAGGCACAGGGTTCAATCTTATTATTTGAATTCTCTAGTCACATAAGAGGCACAAAAACACACATAGTTATATAAACCTTCCAACTCAATAAAATGAAAAAAATGCAAATGGCATTACTAATCAGAGCTCTAGAAAGTCTAAAACTCTTGACAACACAGCCTAGACTAATTTTGCAATGACACATAAAGTATCAACAAAGGCACACGATTCAATCTTCTCATTAATTCTCTAGTCACATAAGAGGCATAGAAACACACACAGTTACATAAACCTTCCAATTTAAGAAGATAAAACAAAGGCAAATGATATTCCTAGTCACAGCTCTAGAAAGTCTAAACTCTTGACAATAATTCTCTCTGGTATCTAATCATGATATCTTTTTTGGTGATCTCTGTACCCTTATCTATAGCCTTGGATTCACTCCAAATTGTCTGCTTGTTCCCAATCTAATGGCCCAACTACAATCTAACCAAAATAGAAGTGTCTAACAAAAGATATTTCATAGATTCTAAAATTCTTTATCTTATGGCAGTTCATTGGCTGAAACAGATCGCAGGACGCTCCCTTCTCTAAATGGAAGATAAAACTTAGCCAATTCCTTGAAAACCTTCTTTTTACTTAGGAGACACCAGAGGATGACACTTGGTGGGTTATGAAACCTTACTGAGGACACATGGTGCTCTCCGCTTTACCTATACTCTTACTATATCTTTGCTTAGGAATGTTCTACCTTTGACACTTGTCACAAACTACTTCCTCAAAACTTTAACAACTTAATAAAAATAAAACCCATAGCATTTCTTACCTGAGTAACTTTAAAAGGGTCATAGAGGTAGGTGGAAACATCCACTGCTTCATCAAAGGATACATGGCAATCTCTGCTTTACTTAACTGGGGTTATGTGGTGGTCTCTGCTTCTTTTAGCTACCTTTTTAAAAACCTGCAGAAGGTGACACATGCTGGTATCTACTTTACTCTGTCTATATCATAGAAATAACTAGGTATCATTTCATATTTATATAGACAGTGACACCTGGCAGTTTCTGCTTGCTTTAGAAACCAAACTTGAGACCCACCATAATCTTTGCTATATTGGTGAAGCAAAAATGAAGATAATTTAGATCTTGACATGTGGTGGCTTTTACTCTCTCCTACTAGGATATGTGGCATCTTCCATTACTTTTAGAAATGAAAATTGAGACCTTTCATGATTTCCACTTGGCACTTTCTACCTAATCTTGATACTTAGCTTGAAACCTTTTACTCAAAACATATATGACATGTGAAAACCGAAATGAAACATGGATGCTAACACTTGTCGTGTTCCACTAAATTGCTATGGGATACATGGCATGTCCCAACTAACTTATATAAAATATGAAAAGTGCCTTGGATGATGACACTTGACAGCTTCCGTTTGACTTCAACACTTAGAGAAAAATAAATCAAAAGGAAATTAGAGCCCATGCTCTATTTCAAAACTGCGTCATCTCAAACCAAAGTATGGGGGGACAATGATCTGGATCATGCACTACTAAAAATTAGAATGAAACATATAGTATTTTTTACTCTATAATTATTGGCGACCCCAAGGACTTTTGAGCCTACTCAAAAAGAATCTGCAACTCCCACATGATCTAAAATCGCTAGAAACATAGTTTTAACTAAAATGTTTCAAATAGATTCCATTTATAGGAATCTCTTCAGGTTTGCCTTCCATCAGTTCTAGCTCAAATAATTTTTTTTGTTTACATGCCCAAATTTTATAAGGGCCAGTCCATAATGCTTCAAACTTAGTGTGTTGACCTGGTTTGGCGGCTCTTGCATCCCATTTCAAGACAATTGAGCCTGTTTCAAAATGGGGATTTGAAGTCCTTTTATCAAGATAGTCTTTAATTATTTTCTAATGTTTTATCAATGAATCATGTGTTGCATCCCTCTTTTCTTGAACTTTTAAAAGTTCTACGAGTCTGACTTGTATGGGGCCATTTTCTTCAATTTCAATCTATTTGATCAGCTATAGAGCAGGAATCTCCAAGCTTAGGGGAATTACAGTAGGTTTCCCATATACCAATTCATATGGGGACATTTTGATCACTTGTTTAGGCATAATTTTATCAGCCCATAGTGCTAAATTTAGCACTTTATGCCATTCCTTGTGATGATTAGCCCCTATTCTTTTGATGAGTCTAATCAGGTTCTTATTAGTTGATTCTGCCAAACCATTTCCCTGAGGGTAATAATTAGAAGAAGTTTTTAGATATATTCCATGATTTAATGCAAATTTAGATAATTTGGACCCTATAAATGCTTTAGCATTATCTAAAATTATGGTGCGAGGAGCCCCAAAATGAGTAGTGATACTCCCTAGAAAATCTAGGATCACATTTTCTGTTGCTTCCTTGAGTGGTACTGCCTCAGTCCATCTGGTGAAATAATATGTGGCCATTAAGATCCATTTATGACCCATACTAGATACCATATTTATCATTACAATAAAGTCAAGACCCCATTAAGTAAAAGGTTCATTCATAATTATAGGACTACGAGGCATTGCTGCATTCCTTCTCATCCCCACATAATATTGACAAGATTGACATTTTTTAACAGTTGATAACAATCTATAAATAAAGTAGGCCAAAAATAACCTGCTTCACTTGTCTTTATAACTATGATCTTTGTAGAAAAATATCCACCTGATAGTCCATGATGCATTTCATGTAGTATTTTCTTAGCCTCGTACTTTTCTACACATCTTAACAATTTGCCATCAGAATTTCTTCTGAAAAGAACCTATTCAATTAAAACAAAATGAACTCCTTGCATCCTATATTATCTTCTCTTATTTTTAGGGAGTTCTCTTGGGTAAATCCCATTTTTCATAAAATGAATCCTGCTTGTAACCCAAGATTCATGATCAACTTCTTGTATTCTCAATATAATTTCTTCTTTTGTTCCTGAATTCATCTCTTCAGGTATCATATTTTCAAGCTCTTGAGTCATATATTGGCACAAACCCCTACCTCTGACTAATTTAGTGGGTTTGACTTCTACATCATATTCAAGGATCTTAGTTATCTAGTTTGCTCTTTTTTCAGTAATTTCACCCTCCATGATGTATTCTCTGACACTTGGATGTGCTACAAGTATCAAAATTTTACTTCTTGATACTATATGCCTAAACTTTTTGAGAGATTTTACCATATCATATTCTTTTTTTTCCACAAAGTTATATCTGGTTTCATATTCCCAAAGAGTCCTCGAGAAAAAGGCTATTGGAGGCTCTCCCTCCTGTTTATCATCCTTTTGTGTTAGGACAGCAACAATACTGAGCTCTCCTCCATATACATTATAAAAGGCTTAGAACAGTCTAGGTTTCTAAGTACTAGAGCTATTGAGATAGCTTTCTTGACCTCTTCAAAGGCTTTCCTTCCTTCTACAGTCCACTTGAAAATTAGGTATTTTTTTAGCAAGAGTGTCACTAGTCTTACTAAGCCTACAAAGTCAAATATGAACCAACTGATGAAATTAATCTTTTCCAAGAAAGATTGAATTGATTTCTCATTTACTAGAAGAGGTAAGTTCATTATAGCTACCACTCTTTCTAGGTCTATAGAGACTCCTTCTTTAGATACTATATGTCCCAATAATTTGCCTTGAGGGACAACAAATATACATTTCTTAGGATTCAAGGATATTCCAAATTCTTGACATTTTTTAAACATAGCTTCTAAATGATCAAAATGATTAGCATCATTCTTTGAAAAAATACTAAGATCATCAAGATAAATCAGGATGATTTTATTTATCAATTCCCCAAATGCAACATTCATAGCTCTCTGAAAATTGGCCCTAGCATTTGATAGGCCAAATGGCATCTTAGCATATGCAAATGTTCCCCATTTGGTAGTAAAATTAGTCTGGTATTGGTCTTCTTTAGCCAACCAAATCTGATTGTATCCATAGAAACCATCTAGCAAAGATAATCTCTCTGATTCAGCCACAGTTTATAGAATTTGTTCCATGGAGGGCAAGGGATAGTGATCCTTCAAATATGCTTTGTTTAGATCTCTGAAATCTACACAAAGACTTATATCACCATTATTTTTCCTAAATGGTACTAGATTTGATACCCAGGTTGAGTGTTTGATCATAAAAATTATTTTAGAATCTAAAATTTTCTACAACTCGTCCACCATTAGAGGCTCAATCCTTGGATTTACTAGCCTCTATTTCTATCTAACAGGCTTAGATCCTTTAGTCAATTCTATTGTGTGTTGAATGATGTCTCTATTATACCCATGAAGGTCTTCATAGCTCCAGGATATGACTCTATCATATTTTTTTCATAATTCAATTAACCTTTCCTTATCTAATTGAGTTGTAGAATTACCAACTTTTAATTTTTTCCCTTCACTCACCTCAATTTAAGAATAATTTGCTTTGTTTTCTTGGAACCTTTTATTCTCTAGGATTACATCTTCTAGATCAAAAAGGCTCTCTAAAGTGAGTAAACCTTTGGGAAGCTTATTATTCTTTAATTATATAATTTGATCCCTATATGCCTCTTCAATCTTTGGTTGCAATTGATCAGCAAATTCCCCTGATTGTTGTAAGAATGAGAGTACTTGAAAATCATTCTCAAATACTTGTGAATTCTCATCATTATCTAGGATAGTTGGCCTTACTATAACCTTTACTGACTCATTGTTAACTAATAGGCTAGTTACTGGATCAAACTGTGAACCAATCTGTGCCATCCTGTCAGCTTCAAAATTAAAAACTTCAAAATCTTCTATTATGTCCCAAATTCTATGCTTATACGATTTTATCCTGACATTCTTTGCTATTGCCTTTTCTCCAATTTGCTTTACTACTAATTCTAAATCTCCTTTTATTATTAGATTCTTTATTCCCTTTTTCTTGGCTAATAGGAGTCCATGTACTAAAGATTCATACTCAGCATCATTATTAGTAAAAGCAAATTGAAAATGGATATCCCTTAAAATGTTTTCACCATTTGGAGTAGTAAGACAAATTCCTCCTCTAGCACCATTTTTACTTCTAGCCCCATCAAAATTTAAAATCTAGATTTCTGAATCCTTTTTGGATTCTTGAGTAGTTGGCATTTCTTTCCTTAAAACATTTGGGATTTCATGGTCCTCATCAAAAATAACATAAGTGCCTAGACCATTTGAGTTATAATTTTCATATGGGTCATATGCATCATAGCTAACAACTGGTTATTTTACTTTTCCTAATTATGCTTAGTCTAGTCAGCTATCTTAGTTAAATGGAAGGAATCTAGTTTAGATTTTCTTACCTCTAATGCATTGTTCACTAAGGCTGATGTCTACAGATGAACTATGTCTTTGAGCTTTCTTTTATTAGCAAGTCTTTCAGTACATTTGGGCATTGCTTGATTTTGAAGAGCTTCTTGTAATAGTGTCCTTTGTTCAGGAATAACTAATATGTCCCAAATTGATACTTGTGTTGGGGTCATCTTCAGTTGATCAACCACATTCATTGATCCTAAAGTTTGAATTCTTGGAAGATTAGGATATATTGCCCTTTCTTGAATTTGTCCAAGAATTACTTGGTTCTGCACTAGCTGAAACACTTCTTGTATAACTGTTGTATTTTGATGACCTTGAAATAAAGTATTCTCCATAACTTCATTGTTTACAACCTTAGGCTATTCCAGCACTGTTCTCTTTGATCTAGTATAATAGTCTGATGGCACCACTGGTTTCTTGGAAGCAAAAAATTCATTCAAGAATACTAATTCTTCATCTTCAACCCATGAGAATAATGCATATTCCAAAGCTATTTCTTCCTCTTGTTGCAAAGACATCCCTTGCATCTAAGCCATTAAGACCAAATTTTGCATACCAGAAGACTGGTAGGCTTGATTGTCACTGGAACGTACAAATTATCCATCCATTCTTCTTTGTTCTATCACCTTTTGTTATAGATTACCCATAGGACAATCTCTAGGTGTATGAGAATTATTGCAAGGAAAACACCAGGCATTAGTGTTATCTATATAGTTATTTTCCCCTAGAACAATCTCCCCATTTGAATTGGGAGGAATAGTCTGTGAGGGTGTGGGGACTACAACTAATTAGTTTGCTGGCTGAGGGTTATTTTGTCTCGGAGGACCCTGGTATTGGTTTGGCTGAGATGAAAATCTATTTCCCTAATATCCTCGATATGGAGGCCTAGGGAAAGTATTTTACTGTCTTTTTATATTAATCAGGTCATTATAAAATATCCTCAAGATATTCTTGATATCATCAAGCTCAGATGACTAAGTGGGAATAATTTCTTTAGTAGGTGGTTGAGGATATGTGTACATAGAAACATGTGGGGTTATAGATTTAGGGGCTTCTTGAGGTAATGGTAAGGAAATTTCTGGGAACATGGGCATGGGAGGCCTTGGGGGTAACTTTCTAGCATCTATTAAATTATTCTCAACTCTGACTGCATAATCATAAGCCTCAGGCAAAGTGTGTCCTCCAAGTGACTGAATCATAATAGATATATCTAAATTTAAAGCCTTAAAATAAAATACCATAGCCATACCTGGTAATGGTCTAGCTGTAATAAAGATTCTTTCCCAAGTCTTTTGAAATCTAGAATTGAAGTCAGTCATGGCTTCTTGTGGTGCCCTTTGAATAGTAATTAATTTCTATAATAAAGAAGACTTATCACCCTTCTCTTTAAATCTTTCAAAGAAAAGATCTCTGAGCTGATCCCATGTAGAGATGGTATTTGGGGTCAGGGGCCGATACCATTCTAGAGCCTTCCCTTTAAAAGAAGCTACTAATAGTCTTATGGCCACATTTTATTGTGTGATAACATGTATAGCCCATACATCTGATACATCATGTATATGTTCTTCAGGTGTTCTAAAGTCTTGCCCATTGAATTTGGGTAGAGCTTTTAGGGCATTCACTAGTATAGGGTCCCAAGTGACTGGTGGTATTGGGAGAATCAATGGACTACCAGTTTCCAACTTGCATAATTTCTTGAGGGTATAGGGGCTCCCATATTTGCTCTTGGTATTGGTATAAACTAGTTGACTCTTCTTCTTGGACTAGTTACCAAAGGTGACAAAAGAATACCTAGATTTATAGTAGATTGTGATATGGTTATTGGTCCATAGCTATGACTCCTCGTATCTCTCTAGTTCATATGATCTTGAAAGGAACTTCAAGATTGATCCCATCAGGCATGCCAAAAACTATTGATGTTTAAAATTGTGCTTGTTCTAACACTAACTATGGGAATTTTCAAGATGTGGGACTTGCGACTTGAAACAACCTCTATATTTTTAAGAAGCTAGTCTCTTCTTTATATATCAAGTATATACTGGAAAAAGGGACAGGAATTTTAACAAAAACACAAATGCAAGAAAGAAAATATAACTATGGTGATGCACCTAAATGTAATTCAACCTTAATTCGTAGCATAGTGAAACTATATGTAAGATTTCAATTACATTTAAGAGAAAACAAGTGCATGATCAAAGTAAAAGATGAAAACAATAGAAACAGAGGCTCACAACATAGACTGCTTTTGCAGTGATACATAAAATGTCAACAAAGGCACAGGGTTTAATCTTCTTATTTGAATTCTCTAGTCACATAAGAGGCATAAAAACACGCATAGTTATATAAAACTTCCAACTCAAGAAAATGAAACAAAGGTAAATGACATTACTAATCACAGCTCTAAAAAGTCTAAAACTCTTGACAACACAGCCTAGACTACTTTTGCAATGACACAAAAAGTATCAACAAAGGCACAGGGTTCAATCTTCTCATTAATTCTCCAGTCACATAAGAGTCATAGAAATATGCATAGTTACATAAACCTTCCAACTTAAGAAGATAGAATAAAGGCAAATGATATTCCTAGTCATAGCTCTAGAAAGTCTAAACTCTTGACAATAATTCTCTCAAAAAATTCTCTCTGGTATCTGATCATGATTTTTTGGTGATCTCTACACTCTTATTTATATCCTTGGATTCAATCTGAATTGTCTGCTTGTTCCCAATCTAATGGCCCAACTGAAATCTAACCAAATTAGAAGTGTCTAATAGAAGATATTTCATAGATTCTGAAACACTATCTTCTGGCAATTCATTGGCTGAAAATAGATTGCAAGATGCTCCCTTCTCTTAAACAGAAGATAACACTTAGCCAATTCCTTGAAAACCTTCTTATTACTTTAGGATATACTGGAAGACGACACTTGGTGGGCTCCACAGCTTTACTGAGGACACATGGTGCTCTCTGCTTTACTTATACTCTTACTATATCTTTACTCAAAAATATTCCACCTTTGACACCTGTCGCAATCCACTTCTTCAAACTTTAACAACTTAAAAATAAAATAAGACCCACAACATTTCTTGCCTGAGCAACTTGAAAATGAGCACAAGGATAGGTGGCAATCTCTACTGCTTCATCAAAGGATATGTGGCAATCTCTACTCTACTTATTTGGGGTTACGTGGTGGTCTTCACTCCTTTTAGCTACCTTTTTAGAAACTTGTGAAAGGTGACATGTGACGGTCTTCACTTTACTCTATTTATATTATAGAAACAATTGGGTCTCATTTCATATTTACATAGACAATGACACTTGGTGGCTTTTGCTTACTTTCGAAACCAAACTTGAGACCTACCAAAATCTTTGCTATATTAGTGAAGCAAAATGAAGATAATTTATATCTTGACATGTGGTGGCTTTCGTTCTCTTTTGCTAGGATACGTGGCATCTTTCATCACTTTTAGAAAAGCAAAATTGAGACCTTTCACAATTTCCACTTGGCGCTTTCTACCTGATCTTAATACTTAGCTTTTTGAATCCTTCCACTAAAAAGAGATTTGGAATGTGGGTGCTGATATGAAACACATGAAATGTGGATACCGATATGAAATGCAGATGCCGACACTTGTCACGCTCCACTGAGTTGCTATGAGGTACATGGAAATCTTTGCAGCCTTATTGAAATTATGAAAAGTGCCTCAGATGATGACACTTGACAGCTTTCACTTGACTTTGACACTTAGACAAAAATGGATCAAAAGAAAAATCAGCACCTGTGCTCTATTTCAAAACTTTGCCGTCTTGGATCAAAGTATGCAGGAACAAAATTTTATAGTGTGAAATTGAAAAATAGAATGAAATGTAGAGTAAATATTTACTCTATAATTATTGGTGACCCTAAGGACTTTTGAGCCTGCTCAAAAAGAAACCACAACTCCTGCTAGATCAAAATTTCAAAATTACAACTTCAGCAATGCTATTTGGTAGGTGGACCACTCATCATCAGATAACCCTTACTTATTTTGCAAATCGTTGAAGGATAAATCAAGGTTAATAATATCCTTGTGTGAAAAATTCTGCAAAATTTGAACCATAGCCTTCAATTTGAATTTGAGCTGGGAAACATGAACCAAGACAGCTTCTACTTCAAGGACTGATGAATCATCCCTTAGATCCTAGAAAATTTTCTGATCATTCTATTTGGCCAATAGGAAAGGTTCAATTTCATCTACCATCAGCATGGTGTTGTCATCAGGAAATGGAGAAGGAAGACCTAATTGTACTAGATCTTCAACATGCTATTTCATTTCATTGATTCCTTCCTTCATGACATCTAAAAGCTCTCTACAACTAATGGTTGCAAAATTACAACTGAGAACTTCATTTACTTGCTTAGCAATGACCATTCTATTCTCAATTCTTATTTCTGACAATGTTGCATCTATTACATCATAAAGCTTTTGCAGAAACAATTCTAAGTCCATTACTCTCCCAGAGACTATAGCCAGAGTGTTTACAACTAAACTCTTCACCTTTTTGCACAATTTATATGCATTTAGTAGGAAGGTGAGAGAAGGCCTGAGCTGAATAATCTTTGAAGAGATTATCTTCCACATAGATTCATATAGCTCCTTCACCAGACTTAATACTCTGAAATTCTTTGGCCTATTGGCCAACTCTAGTGTCAATTGTGCTGCTCTCTATTGCTCTGCTTGAAATTGGGCTTGTATAGCCATAGTATTATTTTGTTTAGCCAATAGCTTCTATTGTAATTGAGTAACTTGAAACAAGTGTCCCTCACATTTTTTTTGCAATGCTACCTTTTCGTGCCTTAGGGTTGTCACTGCATCCTTTACCTATGTGAGCCCTACTTTTAAAGAATTATTTTAGGCCTGAACTATCCAGTGAGTCTGAAGAGAAATAGTATCTTGCAATTATTTATTCATATTATCTATTTCATTGTCTTTTTTATTGATCTTTGAGGTCAAACTATTATAGTTTACCTTTTCCTTGGCTAGATCGGCTTCCATCTTCTGTAGCCTCCTTGATGTCTTCAAGTAGTCTTAAGTAACTATAGAAGTGGATTCAGTCAGCAGTTCAATTTTGTCTTGTGGCTTGAAGAGAGACATGTCGATGGCCACTGCATTCATTGTGTAGTCTTCCAACTGTATCTACTTAGTTGGCTTTATTACATTTGGTGAAAAATGAGTCACTGTCAATTACTGCTAAATGGGGTCAAATTGTGACCGCAGATGGGGTGTAGCCAATGCTTTATTTTCCTTGATCTTCTTTTTCTCTCTTTAGGCTTCCCTTGCCTTCCTAGCAGCATATGCTTGGGTCTGGAAGGTAGAAGGAGAGATAATTTACCCACCCACAAAAGGATGTCCCTGTGGTAAACCATATTGAATAGCCAATTATTAGCTATGGGAAATTTGAGGGGAAAGTTTCTTGGGAACAGAGGGGGAGAAATGAGGTAATTTTAAAGCTTGAGGTGGCATAGATGGGGCGAAGTGAGAAATAGGAATGGTAGAAGTGGTAGGGGATGTCATCTAGCTAGATGAAATCATCATGCCAATAGGAGATGAAATAGACTAAGAAGCAGAAGGAGGAATAATACTTACCTGAGGAGCAATTATAGTACTTTGTAATTGGCACTATAGGGTGTCCATCTCCTCTTTTGAATCAAATTGAAAGTGCATCCTCTTTAATTTCTTGGGTGTCTCTTCTTTTGGTTGTGTTTCTTTTCCTTTCAATGATGCTTATGGAGAACTAGGAATATCTATAACTGTTGCTAATGGGGAAGCTTGTGGTGGTGAAGGCACCACACTCTTTTGCTTTTCCATGATGTTGAGAGATTGGGGCTAAACTGATATAGTTACTGTAGTTGTAGCTTACTCTAAGGTTTGTGACTCTTGGCTTGACTTGGCCATAGCTTCCTCCTCTTCACATGATGTCAAAAAATTACTTGTCTTTGGGCTAGATATAGGGGAGAGATGGCACTCATCCCATAGTTCTTCCCATCTCTCATTTGTGTCTACATTCCCAAAAGAATGGGTTGTTTGACAAATTTCCTGCCTATATTTCCAATAGGCCTCTATTTTTTTAGCATCCCAATCTTTATTCTTTAATGTCCTTCTTAAGCTAGAATTCATTCTAACTTTAGGATCATAATCCCTCTACTTGACATAGAATGTTTCCCATGGCCTATTTTGTGGAAGGGGCAAGTCTGTTAACTCAACATAAAATCTAGGAGCATCTTCCCTAGGATTTTTCTTGGTTTCCCAAAAAGGGTGGCCCTCATGTGCAATTCTAGTTGCAACTCTATTAGTCCTTATTCAAGAAGCTATGAAACCGTTTGGGTCATAAACCCATTTGTCCTCTATTAGAAGAAAACCTAGAAAGGCTAGCTTTTTGAGCAACACAACTTTAGCATCTCTAGTTTCTAAAACCATGCTGGTTGTCATCCATGGGAGGTCATACATTTTTATTTTCCTCTTCCTAGAGCCATAATCATTGTCTACTACTGACACCTACATAGTGACCTTTAAGAATGCTAACCTAAGAGTCAAAATCTTAGGTAGCAACATTGGTTCCCCACAAAAACCATAGACTCTTATAATTGTATGGTGGGATCCAAAATAGAAATCACAAGGAATTTGGAAACTAGCCAAAAGGTTTGAAACACTTGGGAATAATCTGTTCATGACTGGTTCAGGGCTGAGATAACAAAAAGTAAGGGTAATAAATAATTCCTAGAATTCATATGGGTCACTAGTCTTAGACAAAATATGTGTCCATGCAGACACAGGAATGGTTCTTTGGAGATCAAAATTGGGGTCATACATGTCAAGATACATATGTTGGGCAAAGATATCAGAATTATAAAATAGCATGAGGTGAAACAAATAAGAAGAATACCTAAACACTCCTTTTGATTTGAAATGGGCCAGTTGTTCCACCATTAAGAAAGCAATTTGTTCAAAAAAGTCAATCCTATACTCCTGAGCTTTGTCAATGGTCTTCAGCCTAAAGAGGATAGCCATTTATTCTACATAAACTACCATATCATCTTTCATGCCAAAGATGAAAGCCATCATAGACAGTGCATCTTGGTTAGATTGTGTGAATTGGGCTCTTGCTATAAGGAGTGTGGGCATCGTAGTGTCATCATCACCCATTTGTAATTTAGATCTCAAGAACCTTGACTGAGTATTGATGTTTTCCCATGTTATTTACATTTTAGCAACAGTGGGAAATGTAACTATACTATCATGATACAAGGCTAACATATCCTTGATAACCTGGAGTGTAATTTGCACCATGAATGGACCTCATTGAATGGTGCATAAGGGTGCATGAAATAAGTTTGCACATAATTTGACCAAGTTGGGGCATGGATGCATAGATGGGATAATGAATTGTGCCAGTTGTGAAGTCCATATCCTCATGGAAAATGTTTCATATTGTCCTACTATGGCCTTCTATAGACACCTTTGATGTTCCCCTTCTCTAAGAATTTTGCTACTAGATCTCTGAAGAATTGGGTCCATGACACCATCTGCATAATCTTTTATTTTCACTGGGTCACTTTCTTGACCAACTTCAGGAATCCTAGTATGTGGATAGGTCTTCAATGGTTGTGCAGGAGCTGAAGCATACGACTTACTTGCAAGAAAATTATCAAGGGATTCATACATTCTAGCTCTTTGTTGTGAAGATTTTGGCCCTTCCATCTTTTGTATCTTTTTTGTGATAACTGGTATGAGTTTTTTTCAAAATAGAAAAACTTTCACTGAAGCAAGTTTACTAAGTGCTAAAAAATGCAAATAACATGATATTTTCTTGCAGATGTAGGAATGTTTGAGAACTTGTAAGCTTTAACTCTTGATAAGAGGTATTTATTGACCTATCAAGTCTCAAAATGGCATTAAACTTGGATAACCATTAGCAAATCTTATTCAAGTCAATTTTCAAACTTCAAGTGCTTGAAAAGCCTAGTCATGACATTGGTCATTGCATGAAGAGACCTTGTGAGAAGGCATGATCTTGGTGGCCTAGTGAGATGGATGCACAGAGGAATAAGAGGTTGTATGAGGTTGTTGTATCATTTATATGAGTTATTTGATGAATCATGAGAGTCTTAGGTGTTGATATCTTGGATAATGGCTAAAAGGTCATTTTCAAGGCCTAATATGACTTACACATCAAGGCCTAGAGAGTAAAGAGAGAGATGGTATCCATATGGGGTATCAAGATCAATTTACAAGGAAAGTTATAATATGTTAGAATTTTAATAAGTGTGTCATGTTTTTTCAAGTATGCTGACCAAGTTTTATGTCAAAATTTGAAGGATAAGGCATAAAAAAGTGTTTTTAGGCTCTTAAATACATAAAATAAAGGGCTATCAACCCAAGAAGAACATTCAAGTTTTTATTATCATGTTTTACCTCTACATGAGAACCTAATTTATTCATGGTATATGGGGAAGGGTCCTATCTCAATATTATATGCATTAGTTTTTGGAAAGAGGGACTAAGTTATATGAATGATCATTAAGACTAGAAGATGTTTTAAACCCTCAAAGAACCCCAATAGTGACCCAATTTGAAATATATTGTTATAAAGTACTCAAAATGGTTTGGTATGTAAATTTAAGTTATTAAATAATGTATAAATCTCTCCAAGACACCTTCAGGTGTGATTGGTTTATTAGGTGAGTGAGTGGACCCTACAAAAAGGCCTTATTTATCAAAGATTTAATGTAGTAGTCAAATTTGACCAATTCAAAATTTTGAAATGGATAAATGTTTAGTATTTATACTTTTATTTAATTTACATGGTGGTTTCTCAATATGTTTGACAAGCTAAACTAGTCATACAATTTGACCAGTCGCTAATAGGCTTAATGGTGAACATAGTGAGAAGCCTATGCAAAAGTGAGAAGATTATTAAGAATGTGTAATAATGTATTAGAGATAAATAAAAATTCATTGAGACATTTATAAATAAATTTAATACATGTTAATTTTGGATATAAGTTTAGGAGGTTAGTGGATATGATGAAAATTTTACTCATAAGTTGATTTGTCTAGTATATATGAGACAGTGAATGTGTAAGGTTATGAGATTGGTATGTAAGACCAATATTAAAATTTAACATTAGTATATTTATATATATTAATTGTATAATTATATCATAGTATCATAAAAATTAATTTTAAGTATCTTAAATTGGTCATACAAGTGTTGAAGGTCTTTTCAACATGACCATATTTTAAGGCAAACTAGCAGATCTGGGTAAGCAAGTTATAGTGATGATTTGGAGGCTCTTTCCATAAATTGATGTATATAATTCACATGATTTTATGTTATATAACTTTAATGAACTATAAATTATTTTAATAATCTTGGAAGTTAGTGTAAGAGGTTAGAACATTGAAGCCAAAATGGCTTGTGTCGCTGAGTGAGGACTATGAGAGAGAAGGTTAACAAATTGGTTTGCAAGACAAATAATTGCCTTTAAAAATTATGATATTTTTGTTTTATATTATTATAATTATTTTTTAAAAATATTTTAATGTATTTTAGTTAGTTTAATGTGTCTCTTTAGGTGTCAAAAATTCAAGATTCCATGACTATGTGTTGAGACTAGTTGGCAGTTTTGAGTGGGCTATTTGCAGAGAAAGGTTCAAGTCCTTTTGCCATGAAATGTGAAGATTAAAACACTTGATAATGATATTAAAAATAATATATATATTTTATTTAGGTGTGATTTTTTCCATGTTTTTTTGTAAATATTGTGTTGATGCTTTAGTTTTTTAGTGTAGACTTTCAAGGTATGCACGGGCCTAATTGTGAACAGTGTTAATAACATGCTTCAAGTGGTAGTTGAAGATAAAAAGTGTTATGAAGAATATATGACATTATAATGGGTATATATAAGTTTAATATGATATTTTAATTCCATTTTAAGTTTTTTAAAGTTCTCTAATGAATTCAAAGCATAATGTGTCCTAAATAGACCTAATAGGATTATGCCTCCATGAGACCTAAAGGTGAGATAAGGCCTAATTGAGGAATGAATGTTTGATACATTTAAATTATATTTTATAATATCTATTTCATGGATAAAATAATAATTTTAAGATTTTTTTTTCTGACTAAGAAGGATATGAACAAAAGAAATGTATAAATATTAGTCAAAATTTAGGCCTATTTGAGTAAGTAGAGAACAAGGGAAAGATATAGAGCATTGGTGAGTATAATAATGTATTACATACCATTATAATATTGTATAATAACTATGATGAAGTTTTGATATAGATTTTATATATTAAAATCAAGGTAATATGACCTAATCAAGTTAAGAAAAGGGCTAGTTAAGCAAAGAAGGATATAAGGCAATTTGAGAGGGTTAAGAGTGTGAAAATATCAAGTGATCATAATAAGTTGGTTTATAAATAGGGTGTCTTAAATGTGATAAAATATATTATGTGGATGATATAATTCTAATTCATCTAGGGTGTTGGTACCTCCTTACAAGTAGGTACTTATTAAAGCCTAGTTGAGTTGGTGTTTAGCTAGTTGGGGTTGGTGCTCCATGTGAAGTGAGTGATTAAATAGATTTGATTTTGTCTTATAGAAATATATTAAATTTTAATATATCAATGGTTTTATACCCCTTGAGAGTTTCCATATATATGGTGTTTTGACTTGTACAATCTTGTTCCATGCTTGTATAATTGGTTATTTAGGCATTGTTTGATCTATATGTTGATGATTAATTAAGTGGAATTGAAAATAAAGTTTTGAAGACTAATTCACCACCCCACCCTCTTAGTAATTTTTATTCATACACATGCATCTTATAATATTTTAGGTCATGATTGATGTATATGGATGTGTCATTCTTTAGTAGATGATGAGAGCTTAGTAAATTACTTGAGTGAATTATTATTTCCATTATTTTATTAGATAATCAAACCTTATTTGGTGATGATGTCTCATATAAGATGACATCGAAAGTGTATGTATAACTCCATCAGACCCTAATTCCATGGATTAGATATGTAGTCTTCCCAAGTTGTGGTGGGGGAATTGAGTTAAGGCTCTTAGGCTAGGTTAGAAGTTTTTATTGTCTTCCTTCATGTTTAACTCATATCCTTTGGTTGGATTATCTATATATAATATTAATTAAAGTTTGATTTTTATCATCATGTGGTTTTTTTTAACACTCTTAACTTTAAATTAGTTTATTTTCTATTTATTTTGTGCCTTGATATTATATTTTTATAATGTTAGATGACTCTCCCTTGGTTATATTTAGAGTGGTAAGTGTATGTAGTGGGAACCACAACATATCTATAAAACAATCCTAGCTCTGAGAAGATAAATCCTACTTACACTTCTGATTGTTGATACATTACATATTTAGGCTCATGATCAAGATTGCTCCACTAGACATATCTAATTAATTTCTTACGACAAAAATTCACTAGGAAGGATTCAAAATCCACTAGTCAAGAAAAAATATGAAATAACCCTAACTAGGTCTTATGATTTCATATTGAATAAACTACTAACAAGTAAGGAAAAATTTTAATCTAGTGCTCACCAAAGCTTACAGAATAAAGTGGGGGTAATAAACATGAAATGTAAGCATGCATAAAAGACATATACTCACATCGATCTATGAAATCCTAATTCATAGGAAAGAAGTACAAATGCATATCTATCTACTCTTACAAAGGAGGAACAAAGTTAGGAATACTTACCTTTGAAGATGAACCCACTAAGCCTCAATATATCTATTTGTAAAGGTATTTTTAAATAGGTTTTTGTGGTATGTAAATATGACAATGATAAATCAGCTCTAGGCTACATAACCTAGCAATGCATCCAAAATACTTATCCATAAGACAAGATCTCTATCTTCAAAGAAAATATGAAACCCTAATCTATGATCCTCAAGTATAATGGTAGATAAGTAGATACAAAATATATATCTCTTCCTCTTCTCTTTTCTTATAAATTATGAAATGAATGTGTTTATATAAGTAGATCTAACCCTAATCATTTTTGAAAGTTTAGGTTGACAAGGTTGACCTAGTTGACCTAGTATTATTATTGACAAAAATAAATTAGTTCATGATCTAGGTTAGCTAGGGGCTGACCTAGACCCTAATAAGTTTTATCAAGTAGAGTAAAATTTTGATGGGGATGATAGTGTAAGGTAAATAATTAAAAAGGGTTTTAGTCTAGGGAAGGGCTAATGAAGGTGTTAATTGATTATAGGAGGGTGAAAATAAGAGGAAAAGCTTAGGGGAATGTTTTTATGAGATGGGTGTGTATATATCAAGTGGTAATAAGGGAAAATATCCTGTGAAGTAGCAATAGTCTACCCACTACTTTCTCAGTACACCTCTTAAGGCAGACACTCAAAGAGATTGAGTCTCTGTAGGTTATTATAAGATAGAAAGCATCAATAATTGATAAAGTTTGAAAATATTGTGTATATATATATTCCCTAGTCTAATCACATCACATGTTACATAGATGTGATAAGGGATGGTACTTTGAAAAATGAACATAGAAACACACAACACTAAAGCTAAATAACATGTAGTAAGGAGAAAATAAGATAAATGAAGGATAGAATTGAAAAACACATACCTTTACTTACCTTAGTGGTGTATATAAATAAAGATATGTAGTAAATGTGAAGGTTCTCAATGTAGGTAACTATAAGTTAACCTATAGAGATTATAGAAAAAGAGCAAAAAATCAAAAAATTTACAACATAGACATATAGTAATTGAAAATATTCTCTATGATGTCAAGAATTTAGAACATTTGATAGTTTATAAAAATAGGTAGTAGAGATAAAGATATTATTAAAATAATAAATATGATGGTAAATATTTGAAAGGTAAATAATTTTGAATAGTGAATATAAATAGGGAAAAATAATTGATTTGGTATTTTTACTATTTAGACACAATAGAGATTTGAGAGAGCTAGTGAGAGATCAAAGAGCCAATATGGTGAGGAGAAGACAACTGAGATGAGGAGGATGCATAGTGGCTATAGTGAGTGTAACATAGATAAGCTAAACATTTCCAATTTTTGAGTATTTTTATTTGAAATTGAAGCAATTAGATAAAATTGACTAGTAGACAAAATCTAGGCAATGTAATGAACCTTAGGAAATTTTCAAGGACACTAGGGGAAAAATAGGGTATTGGGTAGGAAGGATTTAGTTCAATAAATTATCAAGGAATTTATGGTAATTGGTCAAAAAATCATCAATGTGGATGAATACAGTCATCTAGGTTGACTTAGTCTGTAAAGGGCAAAAGAACCAATAGGCCAAGTGCATGATAGTAGGATAATTTAGTTGGTTAAGGTAGGGGGTTGAATTCAAAGCAATGAGATAACTTAATTATGTCTGAAGAGGATGATATTGTATAACAAGGTAAAAAGGTGGATAACTTAGTATTGTAAGCCCAAAGGTGATCGACTTAGTATGAAAGAGGCTAATCTAGTATAATTTTGTTAGGGTTGATTTAGTATCTCAGATGAAGTATATGGCTAATTTAGTATTTAATAGGTCCATTCTATAAAAATAGATAAGCTAAATCAATCAACTAAGTTGTGTTAAATGTTTAAGAATGTAATTTGATTATAAATGACATGGATATCTAATACATATGTTGTTTTTTGATATTCTATAGAGACATTAGAGATATTGGAAATTGATTGATGCATCATGGTTATCATATTTTATACAAAATTTGATGTATGGAGATAGAGTGAGACCAGTTGCACTAAATATGGGAGGTATCATGGAGATTAGGTGCATACCACTAAGTGTTGATGTCATTTTCATGTTCCTCATATCATGGGAATAGTTGACATACATGTTTTTATGGTTGGTGGATGAGGATACTATAGAGATGGGTATCACACTATAGGACACCCATGCATTGATTAGAATACTGATAGGAGGGACACTAATGATCATAGAGACACTAGATCATCTAGAGGAGAGATGAACACTAGCTAAGTGGGTAACATGCTTAGATATGATATACCTAGGGTTGAGGGTTAGTTTATTTGATGTGTATATCACATATATTCTAGACATATATAAGGCTATGATCAGACTTATGATAACATGAATTTTATGTCACAAGTTAGATGGTAAGGTACCGATGTATGAGATATCTTTGTGCTAGTCTATTTTGGATCAAGGGGTGCTATATGCTTTTGGGTCTATCATCTAGGTCTAGTTCATGCATGATATGTATGGGATGTTTTCTAAAGGGTATAATACCATGTGACTAGTGGTATTATTGAGTGCATGGATATATGATAGGTTCCCTAAGTAGCCAATTACTTTTACCCATGTGGTTAATGATAGATCACCATGGGTGACTAGATGGAGGTAGGAGCAGGTAGTATGAGTTATACCCCATGTGCTAGTGCTAAAGATGATCACATGAGGTTATATCATATGGTATCCATACACACATATTATTATTATTTGGTTGAGTTGGGTGATTATGGCACCAAGTCTAGCTCAAGTGTGGTTCATAGGCCACTATACCTAGTGGGTAGAGACATAACTAGTGGCATACTTGCTAGGGTAGTTTATACTCCTACATCAAATGATACTATAGTTGTGATTAATTTTTGTGTATGACATTTTGGAGAGTTGAAGGGGATAGGAGGAGGAGTATTAGTATTTGAGATACCAATGATCAAGTTATGGTGTGTGAGATCATAGACTAGGTGAGAATGACAACTAATAGCCAAAGGAGGAGAGGGCATGGATGTAGATGAAGGGGTGAAATAGGTACACAAATAGGTACCATAATAAGAGGATAAATTACCAACTTAGACACACCATATATGGAGAAACCATCAGTGATATCAAACACAAATGAGGGTGGTCACACAAGATTACCTAATACTCAACATATGACAGAGCTGGTTGATAGAGCACCTCTAAGTAAAGGATCATGATATGCATGAGTGGTAAATCCTAGATTCATATTGAAAGGGAGGTGAACCACATATGAGGCATTTAAGGGGAGAGTAGATGGAAATATTATGCTTAGTGGATGATCATATGGGGATATGGCGATTGGTGACACCAAGACTAGTAAGAAATGTTGTAATTTTTATTTTTGAGATAAAATATTAGTTACATGTGATTTTAGTAGGTAGATAGATTTTGATGTGTGTGTGTGTGATATAATATCTATTTGGTTTTGGTTTTATAGATCTTGAAATAGAAGAGGTCAGATGGGTATCCCTAGTCATGGTTGTGTACCATGATATTCTGGACGGGATGATGGTAACATACAACCCCAACACATTAGATGATTTAGTGGTGCCATTTTCCCCAATGTAGTTAGGATATTTTATACTAGTGAGGAAGGTTATGAAGTAGATATAAACATGCAAGAATGGATTGAATCCACTAGTAGAGGTAGGAACAAGAGAGGCATAAGCCTAAATGGCCTTGGCTTAGGAAATATTCACACACATGGCTATCGTGATCCATTTTGGATAGGTACAAGCCTAGGTGGCTAACCTATAGGGACATGTAGTAATATTGAGATCCTAGACCACCTCATTATAGTCCACCATGTAGAGGGGATAGTCCAAGGCATCTATGGGAAACATGTCTTAGCCATGGGATAGGAATGATGGATCCTAGCTGTAAAGCTGGAGCTATGTATTTTTGTATTTTGTACCATTATATTGTATAAAACACATTATATATGGAGAAATATTATTTTAAAATTTGGATTTGATTTCATGAGTCGTATTTGGTTGTTGATACATAGATATATTTCTTTCTAGCATATGTATTTTGCTTTTGTTGTATATGGTATGGTAAATATATCTAAAGTGTTTTATTTTCTATCATTATGTGGTACACATGCATGGTAAAAAAGAAAAGGGAAAAAATGACTTGGAAAATTATAATTTATCAAAACAAATGTACTACACACTATACATGATGGGAAATGTGTAATAAAAAAATATGACTAAATATAATAAACCAAATATGGTAAAAAGGATAAAAAATGTTTTTCAACCACGGAAAAGATTTTTACCAAATTAAGATAATTAAAATCACACTATATAATGTTGGGAAGTATGAAAATAATGTAATAAAATGGAAATCACATGAAAATCAAATTGTATAAAAAATTAATTAAGTCAATCAATCATACTAAACCATGTTGGGCAGTATAAAAGAGAAACAAATTTGGAAAAATGAACTTAAATTGATCACACTAATTCAAGCTGGCAAGTATGAAAATATTTAAGAACAATGGTTGTATTCTCACATGAAAATATAAAAGAAGAGATAAAAGTTAAAGATCAATTAAGTAATCATAAAACATACTATATCAATATGGGAATCATGTAAATGACATGAAACTCATAATCAATCACCACTTATTTCAAATTTGATAGATGTAATTTCATTGAGATTTGGGTATTGAAATTTCTTGTGAGGAAGGCAAAGTCCTATCCATGGTCTTACACTCCAACTCACAAAGGGAACACCAATAAGTTGGAAAAAATGGGAAAAGATATTTTAAATGGTATGCTTGTAATGGTATGTTAATAACTTGATAATTTGTGAGGAAGGCCTCGTCCTATCTAAGATCTTACACTGAAACTCATAAATGGGATCCTTAAGGGGAGTGATGAGTGAACAAAATAATATTTATCAAGGGGAAATATTAGGATTATGGGAAATGAAAGAGGAAATGTAAAAATCATAATGTAAGAATCTTATGAGAAACCTTAGGAAACATGGGGCACCTAAAGACATAAAAAGACACTAAATGACTAGTGACCATCAATATACAGAGGATATTGGTTCACTACAAGCACAAATATATATAGGTATATAAGTAAGATACTAAGATCAACTCATGTTGGTTATTTTGAACAAAAAAATTAAAGTGGACCTACATTCCCATAATGTTTTCCTCATTCCTCAAGACATCTTACAGAGTCATCAATCTACTATGAAGATTGGGTAATCATATGGGAAAGTAGGTAGTACTAAAAGATTTTTTAATTCTCCTTTTCCAATCTATTGGCTTAATACACCCCAATATACCTCGACTATATCATAAGGCCAATTGTGGATTTTAAACTTTGATTAGAAAAAGGATATGTTTTTAGAATCATGTTTTTTAGTGTCATTAGAATTTTTAAATTTTTAATGTTGCCTTTTGTCTCATTACCTTTTGTTAAAATGATTTGGATTTGAATTTTTATGGATTTTAATGTTCCTCTTCCATGCATATTTGGAATGAACAATCATGAGAGACAAAGTGATGCACATAAGTGATCTTTGGGCTTTGGATAAAGTAAGCTAAGTATCCAAAGACATGACTAACTAAAACACTTAGGCTTACTTATGAACCATCATGTTATCTCAAGTTTCAATGATGTGTATACTTTGTTTGTTAAAGGAGATAAGGGTAAGAAAGGGATATCCAAGATGGATTGGTAAAAGTAAATTTGTAATGAGATGATTTTTCTACTAACTAATCACATGGTAAAAATAAATAAAAGAATGATTAAGGGAAGAAAGGTTTGTATAACCAATTCATAATAATTATTATCCATATTATAGAGATAAGGTAACAAAAAATCATGAAAAATAACAAGATATATAGAAAAATAAATGAACATATAGAGAAAAAGCATGAAATCATGAAAAATTATCCATAAGAGAATATAAGAAAATGACACCATAGACAACAGGTAATATAATAAATAGCCATATAAGATAAATAAGAATTCAACATAATGTCAAATGGTATATGATATATAAATGTAAATTTAGATTACACATCCAATCTAAAAATGAAGAAAGAAATGAAAGAACACCATGTTATGTTCATAAATACTGGTAGATTTGTCCACAACCATTATCCATAACATCTGATAAGTCTATATGAATCTTAACTCTAAATATAATAAGGAGCCATTGATATTTATGGAAAGCCAAGAAAATAATTCTCATTAAATATCCTCAATAAAAAATGAAGGCATGCTTGAAGGATCATGCTCATGAGGACTATCATGCATAGGATGCTTGGGAGAAGGAATAGTATTGGACGTTATGGGAGATGAATGGGTCATTGGTGAAGGATTCATTAGTGGAAAAGGGGTCATAGGTGAAGGAGGGGCCATAGTGGAAGAAAGGGAATCCTTCCTATGAGGGAGACTTGTGGGAGGAAGGGTAGTAGGTGTAGGAATTGTCATGAGGTTTTCTTTGAGATGATATTGAAGAATGTAGCTATGATCAGTGTGATTTGTTTCATATTAGTGTCATAGATAATATACCTCTCCATATTTGGGAATATATTTAGGTAATATTTTTGGGGGAAGTATAGCCTTGTTTATGGGTTGAGTAAGAGTGGGATTCAAGGTATCTATATATTTTTTAAGCTTAATACAACACATAAAGGAATGATAATTTGTGTCATAAGAGTAATGTATACACTTTTTAATAAAATTTACAAGTTTACTAACATAGGAAGTGTAAATAGAAGCTAGGGATAGATGGTGAAATGTACAATCTCTAGTCTAATGACTGAAAACTCTATGAATATGATAGTATGGCTAATTGGCCTATTTGGTGGGTAAAGGAGTAAGATATGAAAATGGGAGAAAACCATCACCAAAGGAAGTTGGGTTTGGTGGAGAGACTAGGTAAGGCTCGATTGAAGGAGAAATAGGATTATAAACATGAATAAATTTAGTTAGAGAGGGAGTGTAAATAGTATCTATACTAGGCTCAGCTAAGGAAGAGGTGGGATGTATATAAATTTAAAGGATAGTAGCAAGCATCTCAGGGGTAATCCAACTATAAAGATCTTCATATCTAGTGAAGTGATAGGGACCAGTCATAGCTTGATCCATAAGCATGTTTATATAAGTTTATTCAAAAACTGTAGGTGTGTACACCATCTCTACCATACAACAAGAGGAAAAATTCTAAAATTAGGGATTATATAGGATTAAAGATGATAAGATATATGTAAATATTGAATCAAAGAAGAACAATAAAAAATGATTTCAACATCTTGGGCTTAAACAAGACCTCCTAAAATGGGTCATATAAGGTATAAACATGATCATAGTTAGGTATATGAAGATCAATTACACAAGTAAGGATGACCTTTTCATTAGAGGTGGCATGATTAATAGAGTGTTGAGTCTTAGTTAAGATTACAAGTATATCATCACTATGTGGTTGATAGGAACACATCTTCAAAGAATGTGGAATATAAGAGATGAGATAAGGAGATAAATAAGAGTTTTTTTATCTTGAGCTTGATCTTATTATGCTCATCATAATTTAAATCTAAGAGGTTAGGTTATATATTCTTGATGAGTTTTGGATGACCATGGTAACTTTGTATAGAGTTGACAAGGAAGTTAAATATTGGAGATTTATGGAATGGAACACTCAACAAGGGTTAGAATTTTGAATACACCATGATATTAGAATTTTAAAAAATTCCTAGGGTTAGTGTCACCTTGAATCCTATAGATTTCACCATTATAAGGGAACTTGACACATTGACAAGCATAATAAGTAACTACTTTCATGTCATAAGTCCATGGCTTATCAAGCAAGATCTTATAGGAGTGAGGAAAATTGAATATCATAACCTTTAATCAAATAGTGAGAAGTGGAATGGTGATAAATATCCAAACACAACCTAAGGAAAGCATGTCTTCAGTCATAGACTTGACACGTGTTGTGTGTATACTTAAGATACATTAAGAGTATCTAAGGGTTTTAATAAAATAAAGAGAGGTAACACAAGTAATTTAACCTTAATTAATAAAGGAAAACTTGACTTGGATATCAATGATTTAGAAACTAATAAATATGGGAGGACCATCTACAAGAAGTAGAATCTCATCAAGACTCATAAAAGCAATGGGGAATTTGAGAGAGATAGAGAGAGAAGTGTCCATTATTTCATCAACATATATAGACATCTCTTCACATTATTGTAAAATGATATCTTATGATCAAGATAAGGTGGATTCATGTCCTACTAGGGGAGGAAGAGGGATGTTCATTTTGAATGGGAGTTTTATAAGATGATTATGATGATGTGAAGAAGTCTACATAAGTTCAAGAAATGGGATTTAAGATGGGAGATTAGTAAGCTCCATGATAGTATCCCATTCATCATAACCCATAAGAGGATTATTGGAAAAAAGTTCATAGTTTTAAAGTATTTCCTATGAAGGAGGAGCATAATTTCATGTAAATGTGTGTGGATAGGATGTAGGAGTTTTAATTGGGGGACATGTTGGTTGACTATTGTAAGAGGATGAGGTAGGTCTGGTTTGAGGTAAATTTTAAGAAGTGGTATTTGAAGGTTGAGTATCATTAAAAATGGGTGAAGAGGTTGGAGAAGTTGTATAAATGGTATGATAAGTGTTATATAATGGAGGTGTTGGACTTAGTTCATTAAAAGAGATAAGGTCTTCTTTCCCCAATTTTGTTAAGTGAGTTGAGTAAAAATCTTGGATAATAGGGAAAGTGTTAGATGATTGGTGAGTGTGGGTGGAATTAAAATAAATAAAAGAAACTACCCTTTGAATATTAATCATGTTAACCACATTCTACTTGAGAGTTGGGTCTATAAGACTGTCAAAATTATTTGTATAAGGAGTAGTCTTATCATTATTGTCTTATTTATTTGGAAGTGGGCCTTTGTAGATGGCCCGATTATCATTAGCTTGGTTCAAAGCTTGAGTTTTAATTTGTGTTTCATGAGATTTTAAGGCAATGTAATAGGCTTTTTGATGTTTAGGAATGATATATCATGGTTGAAATTAGGACCAAGGAGTAAATCCATAGCTAAGTTACATAATTACCTACAAGTCTCATGAAAATGAACCCAAATAGAATAAACCAACAAAATTTATTTAGAACATAACATGATTTCATGGGATGAGTGGGATCAAGATATCATAGAAGAGGCCTTGGTATATAATTTTTTAACTCCATTAAAGATAAATTATTGTGAACATTGATTATATTTTTTGAAGAGAAATGAGGATTAGGGATGTGGTTGGGAGGGGAAGGTTGATCTAGATCATGGTTAGGAACAATAACATGAATCTAATGAATGGTATCATAAAATTTATTCACACCATAAATATTAGCATGAAATTTTTTATTTTTTATAAGTATACGAGTACCCATAAAAGGTTAGGATGGCTCAAATTGACACATGAGGAAATCTTGGAGCTTGGCTTGGTCAATGAATTCTTACAAAGTTCATAGAGATAGAGTCTATACTCGATATTACAAATTAGGATAGAGAGAATTAGTGAATAAATGAAAAATATTATCATTTTCCATGTTGTGTTCACACTTTTTAGATAAATTCTTCCACCATTTGATGAAAGTTTGTGTAGATTCCATCTCAAGTTCCTTGTAATTAATAAAACTAGCCAAGGTATTTTTAGGGAGGTCACTAGTTTGAAAATATTATACTAGATCATTAACTAAATCTTGAAATCTAGTGATGAAATGAGAATTGAGTTGGTTATACCAATTTAAATCATCTCCAGAAAGAGTTTAACTAAGAGCTTGGTAGCGGCAAAAGTGTTTAACTTGACCCAATCTTTGTATAGATCTCCAAATGTTTATAAGTTTAGGGTCGGATCAGTTAACCCATTATAAATAATGGTAGGGGTGACATCTCTTATAAATATGTTATAAATTTAAGGTTTAATAGGTTTGTTTTAAAGTTTTTGATTATTTTTTTAATAATAGAAGTTTGAGGGATAAGATTACCATGGGAATCCCTAAGGGGAGGGGGGGTAATTTTTGGTTATGTGATCCCCATGGAGCCTGTTGAGGGTGATTTTAGAGATGGATAACATGATTTTACATTTTCATCATTTGGTTAGAATTATTAGATTTGAAATCATTCATTTAGTTAAGAGTTTATAATAAAATTTTATTGGTTTGAGTAGTGTTAGTATGTGAAGCATTAGCATTGGTGTTAGTGGATTAAGTACCACTATGAGTGGTGGCATGCATGTTATTAGTATCTTGAGAGGAATTATTTGCAAATGAGGCACTAGTAGCATGATGTTATTGGGTTACAAAACATGCACTAGTAGAGGGATCAGAAGAAGAATCACTAGAGGCATGATTAACATGTATATAACATGATGCACTAGTGGAATAATTGAGAAAAGTGAGTTATAGAAAAGGCTCACTAGATGTAGAATATACCATTCTAGTAGAGACACATGGAATGGAGGTGGAGGAAATCAAAGAAGAAGAGGTCATATTATGAGAAGTGGTTAGAAGAGAATTAAGGGCTTGTGAGGAAAAAAATCTATTTCCCCCAAATCCATGTGATGATATGGGGGGAAGTGAATGAAGTTATTCTGTTTGACCACTTATCATAAGGTGATAAATAGTAGAAAGGCCTTTTATTCAATGTTGAGAAAATTCATTAATTAATAAAAGCATTTCCAGAGTATACTCTAATTCAAGTAAATCTTCTAAGGAGAAAAAAGGGTTACAAACTGAAGATGTATTAGGACGGGTCCCATAGTTTGTAGTGTGAGTGGCAACATGCACATTACTTTCATCTAGAGTAGGATCCAAAAGTTTTTTTATGGTAAAACCCATTGGGGTTGGTAAGGTTCATCTTGATTGTTGAGTTCATCTTAGTGTTTCCTTAAATAGGAAGTTCATGATGAGAGAGAAAGGTTAAGAAGGATAAAGATGATGCAAAGACAAATAAAACAAAAAGTATATAGAGTCTTACAAGTTGACTATGTTATATAATCTAATAGAAAAATAAGAGTACAAGGTTGTACAAGTTGACTCTATATTGTAGACATGGGATAAAATAAGATGATAAGGATGCAGAGTCATGTAGGTTGATTGTGTTCTATAACATGACTAGCAGAGAATAATATAGATTCATACATGTTAACTCTATATTGTAGACTGGGAGATGAAATAGGCTAAAAGGGATACAAAGTCATATAAGTTGACTATGTACTAATGATAGGGGAAATATAGTTTGTAAGAGATTATACTGACCAGAATGATAATGTGCTAAAACATGAATTTTTTTCACAATATAAGTAAATCAAGAATGAAAGTAAATTCACAAATAGTTGGATCAATGCAAGTGATCAAATTGGGGGACAAAACACAAAACCTTGAACCAATGTTGGCTAATGCAAGTTTTTGAAATAAAATATGTAATGATCAGAGATCAAGCAATCAACTAAAAATAAAATGCTAAGTGGTCATGCAAAGTGTTATTAGATTATTAAAAAGTATTGATTTAAGTGTGATATGAGAGTTTGTTGAAATAAAGAACTATAAAGTAGTTTATGGATGGTTTCAGGATATTTGGAATGAAAGATATCTATGTTGGAAATGGTATTGGCTTGGTATTGGGGCTTATCCACTCACTTCATAATCCCATAACAATAATGGTGTCACATGTTTTTATGATATATATAATTAACCACGTATTTATACTTGGATAGAAAACTAAGTCAACTTCCTCCTTGGTGATGAAACTCAAGTAGGTAGGCCTTGGGAAGACAAGTGTTTAAATTAATTTTGAATGTTATGTGATTTGGTAATGTGTTGAAAAGAGCAAAGTATTGTAGGTGAATAGTAATTTAAAAAACCACCTATTTAGACTATGTGAGTTACTCTAAGCATAAAAATAGATGAAAAAGGAAATGTGAATTAATTACTATAAAATAGTTATTATTTCCTTGATTGAGAATAGTATAGAGTCAGTTTAGACAACACTATATATAGATATTATAAAATAGAGTATACCAGGTTGTTATTATTCTATACAAGTACAGTCTTTAAGAACATAGTTGAACAAGTTGATTATGTCTCTCAAATAGAAGATATAATACAAAACTAAGTTTTTGAGGTTGACCTAGTTAGTTGTAGGGTTATAATTTTGAATATTGATAACTTGTGCAAAATAGAACTAAAAAATGTACTGAAATGATGGAGAGAGGAAAGAGAGGAACCTTAGTGGGCTTGAAGATGGTTAATATTACATATTTTATAACGAAGATCCTTAATTATTGTTTTTAAATTCTATAAACTAAGTCAATTGGTTCAACCCATTTATATAAAACCCTATGTGCTAAAGAAAAATAAGATGAAAATTTCAACCTATTCAATAGTGTTTGTTGACTTGTATGCTAGCAGAGAAAATAAGATAACAAAATTGACTAGTTCAAATCTATATGATTATTTATAATTGGAAAGGAGTACTATGTTGACCTATTCAATCTAGTAACATGCATTTAATAAATAATTTCATAGAGAGAACATAGTCATTTTGATGTGATTGTGTGTTAAACTTATGCATAGAAATTTATAACTATACTGAATAGTTTGATACAATTCTACAAATATATAAAATATAATAAGATGATAAAAAAATGATGGAATGAAATAAAACCTAAAAGGGTTAGATTCATGCCAGGTTCATTAGAATGTATGCAATGGGAAATGTAACATATCTATAAATCAATCCTAGTTTGGAGAAGATAAATCCTATTTATACTTCTAATTATTAATACATTATATATTTGGGGTCATGACCAAGATGGATCTAATAGACCTAGACAAGAGATCTTTTACCACAAAAATTTCACTTGGGAGGGTTCCAAATCCTGTAGTTAAGCAAAACTATGTAATAACCCTAACTAAGTCCTATGTTTTTAGATTCACTAAACTAATAACAAGTAAAACAAAAGTCTATTTTAATTCTCACCAAAGTTTGTGGCACAAAGTGGGGGTAATAAAAATGAAAATTAAGCATGAATAAAAGACCTATACTCATTTCAATGTCTATGAAATCCTAATGCATGGGAGAGAATTAAAAATGCATATCTATCTACTCTTATAAAGGAGGAACAAAGTTAGAATTACTCAACTTTGAAGATGAACCGACTAAGCCTCAATATCTTCCTTGGCCAAGGTGCTTTGAAAGAGGTTGTCATGTTATGTAATCATGACAAGGATAAATCAACTCTAGTATACATAACCTATCAATGCATCCAAAAGACTTCTCCATAAGACAATATTCATATCTCCAAATAAAGTATCAAACCCTAAGTTATGACTCTCAAGTAGAATGGTGGATAAGCAGATGTGCAATATATATATATATATATATATATATATATATATATATATATATATATATATATCTACACACACACACACACACACATGTATCTATATATATATATATATATATATATATATATATATATATATGTATGTATGTATGTGTATGTATTTATATATATGTGTGTATATATATATATGTATGTATATATATATATATGTATATATATATATATATATGTATGTATATATATGTATATATATGTATGTATGTATGTATGTGTGTGTGTATATATATATATATATATATATATATATATATATATATATATATATATATATGTCTTCTCTTTTATTATAAATTATTAAATGGATGTGTTTATATAGGCATATTTAACCTTAATCCTTTCTAAAAATTTAAGCCAACAAGATCGAGCTAGTCAACTTAGTCTCATTATTGAAAAAACAAATTAGGTCATGATCTAGGTCATCTAGGGGATGACCTAAACCATAATAAGTTTTATCAATTATATTACAAGGTTAATGGGGTTGACATTCTAATGTAAAATATCAAAATGAGCTTTGGGATAGGGTAAGGCTAATGAAGATGGTAAATGATAAGAAAAGGGTCAAAAATAGGAGGCAAAGATTAAGGAATGTATTTAACAAATGGGTGTGTAGATATACATTGTTAATAAGGGATAATAATCTTGTGAAGAACTAATGGTTTGCCTGACCCTTTCTTGATGCACCCCTTAAGGCATGCACTCAAAGAGATTAAAATTCAATGGGTTTCTAGAAGATATATAGCATCAATAATTGATATATTTTTAAAACACTATGTGTATACATTAGCCATTATTAGGTGATTATTATTTCATCTCACATCATTTCCATTGAGTATGTTGATCAGGTTATGTTTAATATTATGATCCTTTAAATCAAGAAATTATAATTAATTAATTTTTAATTAAGGTTACTCATCCCTATTCATTACTCATGATATCACTAATTGATTCTAGTATCACACTAAATAGAAACATCATATGATTGTATTCTACTCTTAAAGAGGCCTTATGGTGGAAAATAATTATATTAAATAAATAATGTAATAATTATGTGTATCACACTTTAATTATGCATTGATATGGGTCACAATAGTTAAACATTAAGCAAACATAGTGAATAAATAAACATCACTAAAATAAGATAATAATAATAATGACATTTTGGAAGAGAAACATGGGTTTAATACTAGGAACTCTAGGAATATCAATATGGTTTATTCAGTTATCTTTCACAATAACTAGAGAAAATAGATTTTGTACTTATAGTTTGGTTAAAATAATGAATGAGACTTATCTCTACATCGAAACTATAATAGTTATGATTCCTAAGTATTAAAACATAGAGACATGCATATTTTCATGAGATACTATTATAACATTGGGTGCTAAGTGGAGAATGCATAGTTATTATTCCTTATTGATAATAGAAGTGACATATGGTTATTAGAAATGTCATCAAATAACATATTTACATTGGTTGGAATTATGATTCTACTGATATCCTTATGTGTTTATAGTAAAGTTATGATATTTTATTGTGTTTTGATTTTGAATTCATGTAAACAATGTATCTCAAACAAAACATGTGTACCCTTAAATTTTCTAATTTTTTATATATTGTATCTTATTGTGTAAACCCTTGCATCATTATACATGTAAAAAACCTCATAAATAATTAAGCAACTCCATGTAAACAACATTATTATGTAATTGTGATGTGTATGTTGTGGTGTAAATACAACAATTATTTTATTGATCTAAGTCATAATTTGTGAATCTAAATATAGTGGTGATGTTTCTTGTACATAAACCTCTTGTGTAAATGTTGTGTAAATTAACCTACATACATGAAACAATATACTACATAATTTAAATTGTTTTTATGTAATAATGTGTTGTGTTATGTAACCCAAAATCATTCCTCTAGTATTAGGGTATAGATATAAGTATGGGATTCAAGGGTTGAGTAAAACTATGTTTTTATTGGTTTGAACTAGGTTAAGAAGTGGAGTTTCTCATAGGCTGAAAATCAAATTTTCTCCTTTGAATGAGGTATCTACCTAAATTATTTGGGGGTGTGAAACATTAGTACCTTATCCATCATGGTTCCTTTGAACATAATTGTCACTTTGTGAATGATGTGTTCCTTCACCTTCCCCTTAATGTTTGTCAAATGAACAACCTTCATGATTTATACATAATGCAAACTATTGACCATTTTTACCTTAGGCCAAAATTGGTCAACCCCCTATAGTCAAAATATTGTATAGGGGATTTTTATAATGTCATAGGGTATGTTTTAGTTAATTTTATGTCATTTAATATGTCATTCTAGTCTTGGTCATGGTCTGGTTTAATCCTTGTTTAATTTTATATCTTAAGAGTCATTTTAGAGTAATATATGCAAGTGGTAGGTTTTCATGGAGTCTAAATAGTTAGGATCATGGAAAGTGTTCACACAAGCCTCAATAAGTTCATTTAGAGCTAAAAAATTTTAGGAACAAGCTTTGTGAAGCTAGATCATCATCAAGATGTCATGAAAAACTATAATAGACTAGTTCACTTGGGTTTTTTATAATACACTAAAAAAGCCTTGCATGAACATTAGACCATGATTGATCAATGCAAGTAGTGAAAAGATAATTATATATATATGTTTCATATATTAATGAGTGTTATAACTCAATATCTAAGCCTCTAAAGTTTAGCCTACCAAGTCTAAGGAGCTAGGCTATCCTACACGTCACATAGAAATGAGAAGACCAACTTGTTTGAGAATTTTTTAAATGCACCTTAGAAATCCATGAAATCCAAAGGATTGTAGTGACATGAATTTTTTTTTCTAGAAACATCTTCTAAAACTTTTATGCTCACATTAGCTTCCAAGCTCAAGTTATAAACATGTAAATTTGACTTACAGAATGAGACATTCATGTGAGTATCAAATTTAATACATGGTAGAAATCCATCAGAGTTTAAAGTGTGACCATCTCATGGATGTAATTAATGGTCACATGGATGTGTTTCACATTCACGAAAATGTCAAATTTATGACATAGTAAAAATCCATTGGATCTTAAATTTGATGGTTATATGAAGGTCAATGACTATCACATGAATGTCATTTGATGGGAGTGCAAACATCAAATTTAAACTCATAAAGTATCCATTAGATTTTAAAAAGTGGGTCATAGTAGATTCGATGGTCTAAGTTGCATCGTACATCTTGATCCAATGGTGCAAGATAAGTCAAAAGGTCAAAGAGCTTGAGAGGCCACCACATGGCACAAGAATGGAAGTAGATAGATATATAACATGATCCTAAGATCAATGAGAAATTAAAAAGTGGTATGAACACATTCAATTTGATAGAAGATTGATGTATTTTTCTTGATCATATTAACCAATATCAATGGTGTAAGATGGGTCAAAGGGTCAAGATATTACAATGAGGATCCATGGGACCAATGAAAATAAAGATAGCTAGGCACAATTTTATTGGTTCAATTCAATTTGTGATAGATAAGGTCAAACTAAAGGAATGGTTTTCAACCAGAACAAATAGGTCCTATAGGGTCATCTTTCTACCATTAGAGTTTGATCAAACATAACAAATTAGACACAATGATGTAGTCAAGTATAAATAACATAAATGGCCACTATCAAAGATAAATATGGACCTCTAGTCAAAATATTTGAGGGTTATAGTGTTGTTTTATGATTATGCTTATTTTATTTAAAAAGGGTCTATGTATATATGAATTTTTAGTTCTAAAAAATCCAAAATGGGTCTATTTTATACCTAATAGGATCAAAAAAGGGGGATATATAGTTGATAGGTCTACATCGATATAATGACTATAGGAAAACCAATAGTCTAAGATTGGTTTTCCATATATAGTGGATGTATCAACATGAGGACAAATTCAAGAATGATCTACTTTGGAGAAGAGCTAGCATTCAAAAGGATGCCACAAAGGTGGACACGTAGACTTTAACAATTTCATTTCCAAAGCTAGCTACATGAAAAAGACCCTTCTCTCCACTTTTTTGTGCCATGACAAACCAGTTAGGAGTAGTTAGTAATAGGACAAAGTTCTAACAAATTTATTTGATTGTTCTAACTAAATTAATGCTAGGACCTAGCTAAGAATAACTTGATTCCACCATTGTAACCATCAAAGAGCATTAGTGATGGAATAATGTAGTTGTGTAATGGGACCTAGACTAATCAAGAATCTTGAATGAGCATAATTATAGAAGTAGTTGTGACTATAGTTAAAAGGAGGTTAAACTCATTTAATTCCCATTTAGACTTATTTTTTACCACTTCTTTCTTTAATACTATAAGTAGCTACCATTTTGGCCTTTTTTAACCAATTCCACTCCATGTATGGTGAAGCCCTACTGGAATGATGTCATACTTTACATTTGAACATTAATGTAAATCTAATTTTTAGTCCTTTAACTATTGTCTAATTGTGTAAATGATGCATGGTGATGCAATGTGATAATTCTCTATCCTTTCTTCCCTTATCGTTTCATGTTTGTGTAAGAGTTCCTATTATAACAAGTCATATGAAGTTTTGTCAAGTGTATGAGCCTTTATTTTAAGTGTAAAATGAGCCTTAGTGCCCAAAACTAGACTATGGTTCACTTACCTTAGATATCTCTCATGCATCTCACCTCCATATTGAAATACTCATGTTAGAATCCATCATACTTGGAAGTTAGTTTGTGTGCCTTGTTTATTAGTGCAATAAAATGTGATGGTAATATATAAGACATATTTGTACATCACGTCCTTTAGATTAGGTTAAATTCATGCAATATCTAACTATTTTACCCATAAGTAATCAATTGGCATAGCTAAGAGAATTTCAAGATACATTCAAGGAGCTAACCCCTAATCTAGAGGATCATTTCCAATATAGGTATACCCACATACTTGGATATGTTCCCATGTTTCCCAAATCTAGAAGAAACTTGAATAAATAATTTTAGGGTGAGATATTTGGTGACAATAGTTTTGGAACACCCAGTGGAATACTGTCCAAGAGAGTGGAAATATTGTTGCTGTGTCTTTCATTTATTACCTTTTGGAAGAAAGTAACCTAGCACTGATGAAAACTCAAATGATAAATTCTCGCTGTAATCATTCCAAGTATTTTTAGTTGAATTTTTTATTAGTTTTTACATCTCATTTGATACATGAGTTTGACATGAATATCTATGGTAAGTACTCCTATAATCGACCTCCTTATCATCCTTGATAAACCATAATATACTCCCCAACCTCCATATCAAAATTTATATCAATCTTATGAGCCATGGTAGCCCTATAATCATTCATTTACCCCCATATAGACACCATGTTTTTGGAAATCCCTATTAGGAAGGCTACCAAGACACTTATCAAAGAAATACATCCATATCAGTCCCAATATGATCTATATCAACCATACCATGATGCCTATGAACCTCAAGAGTAATCTTATGAGTCTTACCACAAGGAATAAGATGTTTACATGGATTTTAAATAAAGGTATTACAATGAAAGATATAGATTCTTGAAGATTAAATTGAAAAAAATGAAGCTAGTCTTGATCCCCATCATTACCCTCCTCAACTTTTTCGATATTATATCAAGTCTTTGTTAGCATCCAAACCATAGTTAATAGTTAATGAATATGAAATGATAACATGGGATGATGATTATGATGTGATATTTGATCAGCTCAAGGAATTCTTGAGAGGTACTAGCCAAAATTATATGCAAAAGTTGGAGACTTTTGAAATACTAGAAGGAACTCAATGGGAGATCAAGGAAAAAATAGACTTGGCAAATAAGTGCCTTCAATGTTCAGTAGATAGAATAAGTATGTGGGAGGATAAAGGTCTAAAAAATTAACATGATGCTTTTGAATAATTTTAATAAATATATTATCAAGATGTAATTCTTGCTTATGTAAATGCTTGTTCTTCTCAACAACCTAAAAAATCACTTCCTTATGAGATTACTAGTGTATTCGTCTGGATTAAGCCTTCTCCTTTACCTCACACTCCATATACAATTCATCATCTCCACATCACATCTCATCCTTCATCTCATATTCCAACACTTTCACTTGATCCTATCCATCAAACTTCCACCTCACCCCTTCTTGAGGAAGAACCCATATTGAGAGAAGCAAGTATAGAGGAGTGAATCCAAGATAAGGCTAACTGAGAGGATGTCATGAGTGACTATGAGGAAGAAATAATCATAATAACCCACCTTGTTGAACAAAATGGAAACCCTATCTTCTTGAATAAAGAGAAACATATAAAAGACTCTTTTTTAGTTGTCCATAAGGAATGTGGCCAAGAATTGAAGAGAGAGGCATTTGAAGAAGACTCCATGTCTAATCATGAAGTTGTGGATGACCATCTCAATCATGAAGTGGAGTGCACTATCAAGGAATAAGGTCATGTCACTCCTTAATGAGTTGAAATTTTGAGAATCTCATGAGACCAATATAGATGAAACAACTCTTAAAGATGACACTTATGAGGTAGATGAAAATGACTTATGGTAAAAGTTTGATTTCATATGCCATGAGTTTGATTAGCTCAATAAGGTTACTCTTCCTCCCAAGAAGTCTACATCCAATTTGGATAATTCCTCTAACAACCATGTTTATTATAGTATCAATAATCATTAATAAAGGTCTCATGTTGTAAATGAAGAGTAACTATAACAAAATCCTAATCCCATATGAAAAGAGTTTGATAATCTGGAGCAATATGATGATGATAGTGTCCAAAAGATTGTATTTATGGAAAGTGAGGGAAAGGTGGAAGTTATTGCTCCTCAAGAAAATTCAAGAGACCCACTGGATATTGATCCATATCCAAAGGTATTGGATCATGAAGAAGAAGAGATTTATGTTTCCAAACATTAATTACAATCTATTAAGGAGAAAATCAAGGTTGAGAGGATTGTCATATTTTTAGACTTGTATATTAAGGGCCAAGTACATGAAAAGGTAGAGGAAAATTTTTCCATAGAGGAAAAAGATGATTGGTATCTACAAATGAATCTCTTTCAAGATATTGAATATCTTTTCCAAGTTTAGGGTTAGGTACTTGAGAAGGTGGACAAAGAGTTTTCCATGGAGGACAATGAACAAGTTGGGTGGACTATTCAGAGCTCCTTGATGAGCTTGAAGAACTTACAACTGAAGAGAAACCCAATCTTATTGAAGACACTATGGAAACCAAAAAGGAAAGCCTTGTTTAACCACCATTAGAGGTCATAGTTGAGGAACCATATGAGTAAGTTGAGGTTGTTTAGAAGTAATAAGATTTAATTTACATAGCTAGCCTATTTGGATTTGCTTGGTTCTCATTGAACATCATGCCAATAAAGTTGGAAAAAACTATGAAAAATATGGAGGCATCAATGTCATGGAAAAAAAAGATACATGTCTTATTCAACCCTTCATGTTATAAAGTAAGAGAGGTTTAAAAATTCCCCTTTTCTCCTAGAGGAAGTGTTAATCTTAGGTTAAGTAGTACTTGAGTCAGTTTTTTTAGGTGTGTATTCTTTTCTTGTTGTGTTATGTTCCTTAAATGCTCATGAAGCACAAGTGTGATTTTTCTTAGGTTTATTGTCTATATGTTTCTTATTCTTTGTGTTTCATTATGTTTTGTGTGTTATTCAAAGCAATTTTTATGTCAAACTTTCATACATGTGACTTCATAGCCTAATTTTACAAGATTAGGCAACTGGTCATGGCATAGTAAGCATGCTATCCTTAGAAAATCACTAAAGATGTTGACCAATCTAACCTCAAGCAAAATGGGTCAATCCACTATAGTCAAAATCTGATATAGTGTATTTTTATAATTTCATAAGGTATTTTGTAGTTCATTTGATGTCATTTCATATGCCATTCTAATCTTGGTCATGGTATGGTTTAATCCTTATGCCATTAAATATCTTAGGAGTGAGTTTAGAGTCATTTATACAAGTGACAAGTTTTCATGGTGTCTAGATAGTCAAGATCATGAAAAGGGTCCACATAATCTTCAAGAAGTTCATGTTGACCATTATTAACCCTAGTAAAAATGAGTCAACCCCATAGGTAAATTTTTTTCATAAAGTGTTTAATATTCCATTTAATGCCAATAAATGTTATATTAGCCTTGGTCACTCTTTGCATTAGTGTTCCATGTCACTTTGGGTCTTTTTAAAGGTCAAAAATGGGTATTTAATGATTTGTATGGGTTTATTGGTAATTATTAAAGTATAAAAGGGTGATTTCATGTTCAATGTGTCCTAAGGGGTCTTAAATAATTTATTTTAATTGACCAAGTCTGTAGGTGCAAGTTAAAATCAAGAAAACACTTGAAAAAGGGAGTTTTTAGTCACTTATATAGTCTTGTACAGATTTTTGTAGGTGAATGAACTTCAAATATGTATTTTGATATTCACCATACTAACTTACATGATCATATTGTTTTGGTATCTTTATAAACTACAAATTTCACCTTTCATTCCCTGTTGCTCCTTGGAAGGGTCAAAACTAAGTAAAGACATTCACTCACCATAGGCCATACAAGCTAAGTTGGGAGGAATGGCTATAGGGAATGTTATTATACTGATTTATATTCCATTTATTGAGTTTTTTTGTTTGTATATTTGTTCTTTTTCCTTAATTAACAAATGCTAACACTCTAGGTAGCTTTTTATGAAATTATATTGAAGAGGGGTATGGTTGTGTATCTATTTCTTGTTTTCAGAGGTCCATGGAGTTGTGTGAGTTTTATATAGTGTTTTTAGGTTGTAATAATGTATTTTTAATGGTATTTAAATCATCAAAAACTTTTATTTCAATTCCCTTAAAGGAGGATTCCAAGTGTGCTTATTTTTCAAAGTTGGTAGCCATATATGGGTAACCTGAGTTTTGCAACATGAAAGAGAGCTTCAAGGAAGGTTTCAATGTCATTGGATAAATGTTTTAAAGGTTATTTCAATGAATTATATTTTTATAAATCAAATCAATTCCCATTCAAATCTAATTTGTCTAATTTTCCTTGTTCACTGCCTTGTTAGCAAAGTGTGCTCATAATCAGCTTCTATAGGGTTTCCAAGAGGATGTATAGAGGTAAAAATGATGGAATCCATGGAAAAATTCATGTTTGAGGTATTAAAATTTACAAAGTTCACGTATTTAATTCCATGAATTTAAATATACTATACAAAGTGTAAATTATCCCTCAAGAGGATGAGTTGACTATATCAGTGTCATAGTCCCTAAAATAGCCAAATAGAGGCCTAAGAAGCTTTTTGAGATATCATGAAACATGTTTATATGAGCCCTTAGGTGTCTAAATGGAATTATAATGTTTTATATACCATATATAATGGCCTTAAAAATTTTTAAAGAGGATGGATAATTGGAATATAATGTTTGAAGACTCCAAAGATGCCATAAAAACATTGAATACACTCAAAGACCTATATAGGATTGAGATCAACAATTAGCCTTTTTCCATAAAAATTGAATATTAGGAATTTAAAAATATATGAGTGGTTATAAAAGGTTTAAATGGTCACCTAGGATCTAATAAGGGCAAAGGAAGATGAATCTTGATGTCATGACTCCCCACATACTCCCCTCTATTCATATATAGGCATGGGAGAGGCCATCTATAGGCATAGTTTCAAATAGAAAGATAAAGGTTAAGTTTTTATTTTTATTCTTTGGTTTATAAGTATAATATAATATTTTTTGATCCCAATAACCTCATGATAATTAGTATCATCTTTAGACAAGTTCAAACATCACAAAAGCACCCACAGGTAGGTTTTGAAGTATCTCACTCCACATGAACAATGGCCTAGTTCATGTTTCCAAGAGCATGGAAGGTTTTTAAGAGGAAAATAAGAATATAAATGGTTGTAATAGGTTTTTTTAGGCATGGAGGATACCTAAAATTTACAAACCCAACCTATACCCTACTTACCCTCAAACTCTACCTATTCAAAAGTCTACCTAATAAACTTAAGGAGTTGAAAGGTTAAATGGAGTTAGAAGCTCAAATTTGGTATAGAATACCCTTAGGATTCCAAGAGGGTAACACAATCATCAATTTTACAAAAATAGTGGTGCATAACCTTTTTATTTTGTCTCAAATTCAGGGTAATTTTATCATGCATGAGGAGACATTTTAAAGGAAAAGTGGTGAAATTGAGGAACCAGAGGTCAATCAAGCCCAATTGATGATTGAAGAAACTAGAGAACACCTAAAAATATCTAAAACACCTTGATAGAAGTATTGGAAACAAGTAGGATGCTCTAACTAAGGATGGTTATAGTCATGTATGAGGGAAACCCTTAGGTCTAAAGGCCTAATTGAGGGTCATGTGCATTTTTGACCTTATACATGCTTTCCACTTGACTAGTTCATGCTTTTAGGGGAAATTTAGAGATTTTAATCCATTATAAAAGATATGGACTCCATCAATCTAGCTATATACTCATAAAACAAAACTATGGACTCCACCAATATAAACCCTATTTTAGGACCTGATGGTGAAAATGAACCTAAAAGTGAATCTAGATGGATGAATTTGACCATGAATGCAGAAGTAAATTTGTTGGAAACTTGATGAGGATTAGATCCATACAGTCATATTATATAGAATCCATACTGGTGATGCAAATAATAAGTTTTCTTGAAATTTTCTTATGTTTTATAGGTCTTGAAGATGACCATGAGATGTCAATCACTTTGGGAGGTATATTGGGACTTAAATCAATTCCTTGTGCCATTTTCAAAGCTTAGAAAATCTCCTGGTAGGTCTCTCTTCAACCAGTCTAAAGTGGCATCTAAAAAGGCATAGTAAACAACATGGTAACTCAAGTTTGGTAGATTTTAATGACATTTATGATGAATCCAATCGTATGTGGTGTCCTAACATGTGACACAAGACCATTGGTATGGATCAGTTAAGGAAGATATAAATATGCTAGTGCCAAGTGTCAAAACAAGCCTATTGGAGAGTGATCATTGTTAAAAGTTAATGATGAGCTTGTGTAAGAGATGTCATGATCAAGAAAAATCCCAATGCAACTAGAATCATCTTTGTAACTCCCTCTCATCATCACACATGAGACATTTTCCCATCACTTGATTTGGAATGCTCAAGAAAAGCCTATGATGAAGGCAGTTCATAAGAGAGAATGATGAAGAATATTTGTTATACCACACTTGGATAAGAGGCTAATTTGGGATGTGATCAAGTGAATTTTAGTTTCATGACTCTTTTTACACTTCATCCTCATGCCTTGTAATTGATTTTCACCTTTATACACTTCACTTGTATATCTTCAACTTCTCCTTCCTCTCTCATCTTCCAAGTTCTATAAATATGATCCATTTTGGCTATTATAAGGGATTCCAACTCTTGGTATAGGTGAAGCCATACCAAAATTGTACCTTGATTTGTACTTCATATAATGAGAAGTAAGTTGGTTATACTCTAAGTCCATTTGCACTACCTGTTGAAGTGATCTATCTTGAATGTCAAGTATAGATTGAGTTCATCTTATTTTCATGCAATCCATGAATGTTTTGTTACAAATGACTTCTCTCCTAATAGGTTTCATGCAGTATATGTTGCTATAATAGACTCTGGAAGTGTATATGATTTTGGTAGTGTCATATCTGACCTTCCCTTCACTTGCCTTCATTTGTTGAGTTGTTATTTGCCTTCATGAGAAACACTAATGCTAGGGATCTCCATTAATGGTGTTGGGGATAGTTTGGTTGTCTTAGTTCACTCTATAAATTCTAAGTGTATGAATGGAAGTAACTCTTGGTTTATCACCTCCTATTTTAGGTTTTATTTATGTATATTTCTCTCCATTTTCACCCATAATAGGTAGTTTTAGTATTATAAGCACATCAAGTCATATCTAGGGAGTTAGCCCTAAAAATCTAGAGGTTTGCTTCCACTATAGGTGACCCAAACACCTAAAAGTATTCACATGTTGGCCAAATCTGAAGAAGCTCAAACAACCTCTTCTGGGGTGCAATATTTGGAGACAATAGTTTTGGCACACCCATTGGAACAAAGTCCAAATAGTGAGAAGATTGTTATCATGTCTTCTCTTTTATCAGCTTTTAGAATCATCCAAGCAAGCACCAATGGCAACTCCAAATGAATTTTTGGTTGTAAGTAGCCCAAGTGTCTATTAATAAATATTTTTATCAATTCATGTCCTTTCATGTGACTTATGAAGTTTATATGGATGGTTATGATGAGAATCCTTACCACACACCCCCTATCAACATTTTTATGACCTTTTCTATCCTTCTCAATAGTCCTATCAAGAATACCATCTTCCCTATGAGTCATGGTAGTCATATGGTCAACCTAGTTCCTTTAAAAAAGAATATATTATTGTTTACCAACCATATGACCCATATTCACCTTAGCCTTATCATGAGGAATTAGCCAATACCATTAGTTGGGAGGCAAAATATGAAGCTTTTAAAACCTTTCTTAAAGAAATTAAACATCCCAATCACTTTGTCCAAGCTTACTACACCTCTAATTCTCAAAATGTGTGGGTAGTTATGCCAAAGTTTCTATAATTAGAAAAGCATATGAGTGTGCTAGATAAGTGTTGTGATGAAACTCTTGGTGGTCGTATGGATTGGTTAAGATTTTTAATTGGATTGTTAATGGACATGTGGGGGTATGTTGAAGAAGAGAATCAATATGTTATTAGTGAAGGATTTTCCATGGTAAGAGAGGCTTTTCAATGGTGGATTGATAGGTTACAGAGATGGGAAACTCAAGAGACTATGGAACAAGTTGTAGCTGTAAAAGAATCTCTAAAAATCTATGAAGAAACTCAAGAAGATGAGGATGAAGAAGAAATATTATATGAATAATATCTTCTTCTTATTGCTCATCCTATCTTACCTCTCTCTCAAGATCCCATTCAATAATTTTTAACCATTTCTATGCCCATCCATGAACATCACACTCCATCCCCAACCCATTGACCTATTTATCTCTCTTCCACCATTCCTCTCCCTGAATAAGAACCTATTTAATCCTCAAAAGAGCCTACTAGTTCCAAGCTTCCAACTTGGGACCAAATTAATAAGTATTTAAGAAAGAGAGAGGTTAAAGGAGAAGTCTAAGAAAATAATGAAAGTCATGAGGTGGCTGTGGAAGAAAGTGACATTTCTTCAACCCAAAAAAGCCTTTTTTTATCCAAGGGTCATTTCAAGAGATTTCTCTTTCTTCCATATCCATTCATGATCCTCTCACTACACCATACATTATTTCATCAGATCATTCATCCATTTGCCACCCTCCCATCCCATATCTTCTTGAAGAAGGAAATCTTCTAAGGGAAGCATCGAAGGAGGAACAAATTCAATTTGTAGTAGAGCAACAGGATGACACAAGTAATGATGAAGAAGAATTTATCATTAAAACTCCACTTGGGGTTATCAAGCATAAATAAACCTTCTTGAACCAAGAGAAATAAGACTCAAATGAAGTTATATCTACTCATAAGAAGGATGGGGATAAACATGGAGTGGACCATATGACTAAGGATCAAGATGAGGTGTTTGAAGAAGAACTTTATGAGGAAGAGGTGATCCTTGATGTGAGAGATGACAAAGAATAATGGATATAAAATATTGATTTTATACAAGAGCTTGAATAACCTTTCAAGGTTGAAGGAAAAGTATATAAGAAGATAGAGAAAGAAGTATCCATGAGAAATAATGATCAATATTGGGAAGATTACACTAGGCTCCTTCATGAGCTTGAACAAATTGTTGTTGACAAACCACTTGTCCATTCTCAAGACATCATGGGGAGCCAAAAAACATGATTTGGTGAGGCATAATTGGATCATGTAACAACTAAGGAGTCTTATGAAGAAGCTGAGGTAGTTGAAGTGTAAGAAGAATTCATCTTTGTAGGTGATTTGTTTTAAGTTGTCTCAACTACATTGAAATCCATGCCAAGAATATTTTCCAATACCATGAGAAAGATGAAGGCTTCCATGCCAATGTTCAAATGGAAACATGTCTCATGTATCCATTCATTCTATGAGGCAAGAAGAGTTTTAGTATTTCCCTTTGATCTAGGAGGGAGAAATTCTTTTTGGATAGTGTGTGTTTAGTTTGGTTTTGTTTCAGTTTGTTGTTGTGCTCCTTAAGTGCTCTTGAAGAACAAGTTATTTGTTTGCTTTTTTGTTGGTGTGTGTCTTTGATTACATGTGTGTGTTTATGGATTTGTTTTCTTTAATTATATGTGTGTGGGTCAACTAGATTTTTTCCTTGAGTTAAAGATCTCTTCAAGTTAGTTAGAATGTCTGTTTGCATGAATCCATTCCCAATGGAGGTGTAAGGCAAGTAGTCATAGGCATAACAAACATGCCACCCCTATGAATCACCAAGAATGTTGACCATTTTTACCCTCTAGTCAAAATGATTCAACCCCATAGGTAAAACCTTTGTCATGAAGTGTTTAATAGGCCATTTAATGCTAATAAATGTTATATTAGCCTTGATCACTCTTTGTATTAGTGTTCTATATCACTTTGGGTCTTTTCAAAGGTCAAAAATGGGAATTTAATTCTTTGTATGGGTTTATTGGGATTTTTTTAAGTATAAAAGGTTTATTTAACATTCCATGTATCTTAAGGGGTCTTAAATAACTTATTGTAACTGACCAAGTCTTTAAATGCAAGTTAAAATCAAGAAAACACTTTAAAAGGGATTTTTTAGCTACTTGTACAGATTTTTATAGGTGAAATCACTTAAATGATGTCTCTTTATCTTTCCAATACTCAATTCCATGATCATATTACTTTATTATCTTTATAAACTACAAATTTAAACTTTCCTTCCCCATTTCTCCTTAAAAGGGTCAAAACTAGTCAAAGACTTGCACTCACCACCGACCATACAAGATAAGTTAGGAGGAATGGCTCTAGGGAATGTTAGTTTACTAAGATTAAATTTAGTGAAATTTGATTTTATGTTGGTTCCTTCTCCCTTATTATCAAATGCTAACACTCCAGATATCCTTTTATGAAATTGCATTGAAGAGGGGTATGGTTGTGTATCTATTTCTTTTTTTTAGAGGTCCATGGTGATATGTGATTTTGATAGAGTGTTTTTATCTATGAATAAGAACCTATCCATGGTATTTAAATCATCCAACACTTCTCTTTCAATTTCCTTGAGGGATGATTCCAATTGTGCTTGTTTTTCAAAGTTGGCAGCCATATATGGGTAACTTAAGTTTTGCAACATGAAAGAGAGCTCCAAGGGAGATTTCAATGTGCTTGGATCCATGTTTGAAAGGTTATTTAAATGAATTATATTGGGATAAATCAAATTAATTCCCATTTAAATCTAATTTTTCCAATTTTCCTTGTTCACTACCTTGTTAGCAAAGTATGCTCATAGTCAACTTCTATAGGGTTTCGAAGAGGATTTACAGAGATAAAAATGATGGGATCCATGATGGAATTCATGTTTGAGGTCTTAAAATATCCCAAGGTCATGGATTTCATGCCATGAATCTAAATATATTATGCAAAGTGTAAATTCTCCTTCAAGAGGATGAGTTGACTATATTGGTGTCCTAGTCCCTAAAATGGCCAAATAGTGGCCTAGAAGGCTTTTTGAGATATCATGAAACATGTTTATATGATCCCTAAGGTGTCTACATGGAATTATCATGTTGTATCTAAAATAGGAAATGGACTTCAAATTTTTTAATTAGGATAGATAAGTGGAAGATGATGTTTGAATACTCCAAAAATGCCATAAAAAACACTGAATACACTCAAAGACCTCTACAGGTTTGAGATCAACAACTGGACTTTTTCCATAAAACTTGAATATTAGGAATTTACCTATATATGAGTGATTATAAAATGTTTCAATTGTCACTAAAAATCCAAGAAGGGAAAATTAAAATGAATATTGATGTGATGACCCCCCAAATACTCCCCTTTATCCGTGCATAGGCTTAGGAGAGGCCACCTACAGGCAAAGTTTCATACAGATAGCTAAAGGTTAGGTTTTGATTTTTATTATTTGGTTTATAAGGATAATATAATTTTTGGTGACCAAAAGAACCTCAAGATAATTAGAATCATGTTTAGATAAGTTCAAACATCATAAAAAGCACCTACAAACAGGTTTTGAAGTATCTTGATCCACATGAGAGTGGCCTAGTTCATGTTTCCAAGAAAATGGAAGGTTTTTAAGTGGAAAATAAGAATATAAATGGTTGTAATAGGTTTTTAAATTCATGGAGGATACCTATATGTCCTTAAAAAACTCAAATCAACCCCTAAAATTTCCAAACCCAACCTATACTCTTCCTACCCTCAAACTCTACCTATTCAAAAGTCTACCTAACAAACTTGAGGAGTTAAAGGGTCAAATGAAGGAGTTAGAAGATAAAATTTTGTATTGATTACCATTAGGAGTCCTAGAGGGTAATAAAATCATAAATTTTCCAAAACTAATGGTGCATACCCAATCTATTCTGTCTTAGATTAGGGGTAGTTTTATCATGCATGAAGATACAATTTAAAGGAAAAATGCAAAAATTGAGGGACTAGAGGTCAATCAAGCCCATGTGATGATTGGAGAATATTTATGACACATAAAAAAATATAAAAAACATTTATATAAGTATTTTAAGAAAGCAAGATGCTCTAAATGAGGAGGGTTATAGTCATGTGTGAGGGAAACCCTTAGGCCGAAAGGCCTAACTGAGGGTCATGTGCATTTTTGACCTTATCCATGATTTCCACTTGAATAGTTCATGCTTGCAAGGGTATTTCAGAGATTTTGAATCCTTAAAAAATCTAATAACTCCATCAGTATAGCTATAGAATCCTATAATAAAACCATGGAATCTATCAGTATAAACCATATTTTAGGACTCGATGGTGAAACTGAGCCTAAAATTGAATCTATATGGATGAATTTGACCAGGAGTACTGAAGGAAAGTTGTTTTAAACTCCATTAGGATCAGATATATGGAGTCATATTATATATAATCCATAAAAGTTATGAAATAAATAGTTTTTATTGACATTTTCTTGTGTTTTTTAGGTCTTGAAGATGACCATGAGATGTTAATCAATTTGGGAGGTAGCTTGAGACTTAAACCAACTCCTCATTCCATTTTTAGAGCTTGGAAATGATCAAAAGTGATCTTGATAGGTCTCTTTCTTTAGCTAGTCTAAAGTGGCATCTAAAATGGTATAGTAAACAACATGGTAACTCAATTTCGGTGGCTTTTTATGATGTTTCTAAAGAAACCAAGCCTATGAGGTATCCTAACATGTGACAAAAAACCCATGGTATGGATCAGTTAAGGAATAAACAAAGATTCTAGTGCCAACTATCAAAAGAAGCCTACTGGAGAGTGATCATGGTTGTAAATGGATGATGAGCTTGTGTAAGAGAATGTCATGATCAATAAAATTCACAATGTAGGTGGAATCATATTTTTAAATCCCTCTCATCATCACACATGATAAATTTGTTCATCACTTGCTTTAAAATTCTAAGAAAGGCCTATGATGAAAGTAGATCACAAGAGAGAATGATGGAAAATATTTTTTATGCCACACTTGGAGAAGAGGCTAATTTGGATCAAGTGTATTTTAGTTTTATGACTCTTTTTACACTTCATCCACATGCCTTGTAATTGATTTTAACCTTTATACACTTGTCCTTGTGCCTCTTCAACTTCTCCTTTCTCTCACATCTTCCAAGTTCTATGAATATGAGCCATTTTGGCTATTATAAGCGATTCCAACTCTTTTTATGGTGAAGGCCTGCCAAAATTGTACCTTGATTTACATGTAAGATAATGAAAAGTAAGTTGGTTATACTCTAAGTCCATTTTCACTATGTGTTGAAGTGATCCATCTTGAATGTCAAGTATAGATTGAGTTTATCTTGTTTTCATGAAATCCTTGAATATGTTGCTGCAAATTACTTCTCTCCTAACAAGTTTCATGAAGTGTATGTTGTTGAAATAGACTCTTGAAGCATGTATGAGTTTGGTAGTGTCATATCTAACCTTCCCTTCACTTTCCTTCATTTTTTGAGATATTATTTGCCTTCATGAGAAAAACTAATGCTAGGGAGCTCCATTAATAGTGTTAGGGCTAGTTTGGTTGTCTTAGTTCATTATGCAAATTCAAAGTTTATGAGTGGAAGAAACTCTTAGTGTATCACCTCCTAGTTTAGGTTTGATTTATTTATATTTCTCTCACTTTTCACCCATAATAGGAAGTTTTAGTATCATAAGCACATCAAGTCATATATATGGAGATAAACCTTAAAATCTAGAAGTTTACTTCCACTATAGATGCCCCACACACCTGGAAGTATTCCCATGTTGGAAAACTATTGAAGAGGTTTGAATAACCTCTTCTAGGTTAAATGATTTAGAGACAATAGTTTTGGTACACCTGGTGGGATAAGGTCCAAATAGTGGGAACATTTTTGGTGTGTCTTCTCTCTTACCAACTTTTGAAAGCATCCAAGCAAGCACCAATGGTGACTCTAAATGAATTTCTATTTAAAAGTAACCCAGGAATCTATTGCTCAATATTTTGATCAATTATTATCTTTTCATGTGACTTATGAAGTTTATATGGATGGATATGAGGAGAATCCTTACCACACACCCCACTATAAACCTTTTTATAACCTTTCTATCCTTCTCAACATACTTATCAAGAATACCATCATCCTTATGAGTTATGGTAGTCTTATGGTCAACCTAGTCCCTTTCTAAATGAATATGTTGTTGTTAACTAGCCATATGACCCATATTCACCTCAGCCTTGTCATGAGGAGTCAAGTAACACCTGTTGACCATTTTTTCCCAATAGGCCAAAAATCGGTCCCCCTTCTTTCCTGCTATTTTGAGCCAGTACCTTTTAATTTTTGCATGAGTCTTGAAAATTTTATAGACTCTGAAAGTTTTCTATAGATGCTATAGGTCCATTTCTATGGACTCTATAGAGCTTGGATTTCTACAGACTCTATAGGGACTTCTACGAACTCTGCAGGTGAGTCTTTCAGTGCATGAAGAACTAGTTCAAAGAGTGCAGGGTTTTGTAAAGCTTCTTCAGACTCTTGTCTAAAAATTCACAAGAAAGGTTAGCATTTTTGAACCATTAAACTGGTTCAATACCTTGGTTTAACACCTAAGTTCATCACTTTAGTTCAAAGCCTTGGTTCAATTGGCAAAGTTTAGTCAGCTAAGTTCATCGCTTGGTTCAACACAAAGTCAAGTTTGGTGGTTCAATGGTTGAGGTTCAATGACTTGGTTCAATCACTCAGTTTACTTAGTTGGTTCAATGCCTTAATTCATTAACAAAGTTCAAAGGCTCGACTCAATTCAAATGGTTCAACGAGCTTGGTTCAATGCTCAGTTTAAAGCCTTGGTTCAACAACTGCTTGAACCATTGAACCGGTTCAATCAATTGGTTTAATGGTTGGTTCAAAGGAGTGGTTTAATGTAAAAATTCAAGAGAGCCTCTCGAAGGACAAGTGCCCTTACAAAGGGAACTTGGTTGGTAAAGCACCCTTCAAAAGGGTTGATTTCAATAAACTCAAAGGGCACTTTGAAGGCAATTGAAGGAATTCTAAACACACAAAAATACTTAAGGCATTAAAAAAATTCTTTTAGACTTTGTCTAAAGGAATTCATTTAAATAAAAAGTTTGAATAAATTTAGAGGAAGGTTTTAGGAGAAAAGGTTGAGAAAATTCTCAAGGCAAAGTGGCCAAACAATTCTTGCAGACTTTTTATCTGTGGGAAAATGTCCACACAAAAAGCCTAAAAGAAAATATCTACACAGAATGCCTGAAGGAAAGTGGCCAAGAAGAAACCTAATGGAATAAAAAAAATCTAAATCAAAGAGAGTTGAAGAGGGTCCAAGGGGTGACGGGCCCGAGGACATCAAAGTAAAACATGGTGAACTAGCTGTTGGGTATTCAAACGTAGTGACAGGTGTGCAAATTTCAATTTTAAGATGGTGAAATAGCCATTTGTTTTAAAAATGGTTGAGCACCAACCATAAAAGAGCCCAAGGAACAAAAAAAACCACCAAAGAGATAGCCCTCAAGGGCTGAAGGAGCTAGAAAGAGGCAAAGCAAGGAAGAAGAGAAAATATAGGAAAAGACAAAGTAATCTAAGTGGCAAAGGGGAGGCGAGTTATTGTTAGATGGTCATCAAATAGTGCAAATAGTAAACAATGTACCCTGTTTCCTTCTAGTTTTCATTTAAAAGTAGACAAGCCATGAAAATGCCTTGAAAAGAGTAGTTTGTTTATAGAAAAGAGGCATGGACATGTTTTCACATTTATGTGGAATGCCAAAGTCAAAGTAGGAACTGATAATCAAATGGCTACCTCTTCCCAAGGCTCAGAGCACACATGGGCCAACTTGCAAAAAGAGTGCCAAAAATCTTTCCCAAAAAGTGCCAAGTTTCTCTCCTTCTTTCTATATATTATAAAATTTCTCATTTGAGAAGGGATCCACTCTCTTAGCCTTAAGGCAAAACTCTACCCAAAAATCTCTTGGGCTTGTAAGGCAGAGCTCTACCAGATTTTACCTTGAATTAGGACTTAGCATTTTTACCTCTATCTAGACATGTACTTTAAAGTATATGTATGTCTTCTTATTTTGTGTTAAGTCATTGTCTGTCATGCTTTTCACAGATCGATTATAGTATGTCTAGTGCATTGTGAAGTCTCTTTTCTACAAGTCTACCAAAAGTGTCTACAGCACGAATATAAGCATATGTGAATAGGCTGCCCAAGTGTGTCATATAGCACCTTTGGTATTTCCTTCCTCCCTATATCTCTACAGACCCCTAACTCACTAAATAGAAGAGTTTCCCACATTAGATGAAGTGTATGGGAACTTCTTCTTGGTGAAAAGTGTATGTTTGGGCTGAGTGGGTCATCATTTTTGGTGTATCACCTTTATTTTATTTTTAGGCTTAGGTTCTATTTTCAGCATCTCTCTCCCTTTTCATCCACCCCTTTTTTTTAATTTTATTTGTTAGCAGTAGAATAAACTAGGGCCTAAAAGATACATCAGAGGGAGCTAGCCCTTATCTAGAGACTCTCCCCTCTAGATTTGCTAGTCCCATAGGCAAGATGGGAGTTTCCATTGTTGCGTGTTGAAGGGTGGGATCTCAGCCTCCTACCCCAAGTGCAATCCACTACATCAACAGTTATTGGCATGCCTGGTGGGACTAATTAGGACAAGTTGTGTCAAAAGAGTTAAAGAATTTTTGGTGTGTTCTTTAACCAACTAGCCTTTAGAGGCTTTTACATCAACACCAATGGTGACTTCGAGTTGAATCAGCTGGTTAAGCAGTCCAGGTGCCATTCAGAAATCACATTTTTGTATGTATAATTCCTTTGAAAAAAATCATGGGTCTTGTATTCCTTCATATGAATTTGATCAAACTCAAGATATTTAGAGAATCACCTCAAGTAGCTCTCCTAGTTTCCCTTCAAAAATAAGGGAGGTGGTGCTGGAGTTTGAGAATTAGGTAATGGAGATAGATAGACTAGATGAGCAGTATGGATATCATCAAGAGCTAATGTATAAAGAGGAATGTTTATTCAAGCAAGCTCAAGCCTTGTAATCCATGGAGGAAGAGGTAAAAAATGGAGGAATCCATTCATTCAAGGCCATCAGCCTTGCACACCCCCTCTTATTTCAAAGGAAGCCTCCTCTTGTGCACCACCTCAAATAACACCTGCTCATTCCAACTCATCTGATGCATCAATCAACCTTGCTTTTGACCCCGTGCACCTAGCCTTCAAGCATCAAAGGGAACTAAAACAACCTACCATAGAGATGAACCTTATAAACTCCTTAGATTGTCAATCTTCCTTTGGGGGGAACATCATGAGCCAACACATCTCTCTTGAAATTGCTCCTACCTATCTCTATGATGATTCTTATGAGCTCTAAGAAAGACTCTTTTAGGATAATCTAGCTAAGAAAATTGAGGAATTAGAGGCTAAGATGAGACTATTTAGAGAAAGAGAGATGGAACTTTTAGACCTTGTAGAGGATCCCTAGGACCTTGGAGAAAACAAAGTTGTTGCCTATTCACAGGAGCAGAATTCCAATTCTGAGATCCTAAACTGGAAGAAAATAGTAGAATCATGGGGCAAAAAGGAGGAAAAGAAAGGTTTTTCTCAAAACCTTGAAGAATATGAGGCTGCTCCTACTCATAATGATGTTGGTGACCTCCAAGAAAGGCTCTTCCAAGAGGATATGGCCAGAAGAATTATAGAGTTGGAATCTAGAGAGAGATTCCTCAGCCAATGTGTGATGGATGTTTCAGACCAAGCAGTAGATTCAATGTCTAAACACACCCCACCTACACACTTCCAAGAGAGTTATTAGGCCACACCTGATATCAATGAAGTACTAGCCAAATGGAAAGAGGAGAACCATTTGATTCTAGTTCAAGGACTGCCTCTCCTTCCACATGGTTTTTTCACTTCACCCCTTCTCAAGGAAGAACCTATTCCACAAGAGGCAAATGAGGAGCAGAAGATCCAATCTATAGTTGTCCAAGAGGCCATCATGAGTGAAAATGAAGAATAAATCATCATCAATGCTTCTTTTAAAGACACTTTCAGTAATGGGGAAGACTTAGGTCACACATACATGTGGATGTTTTAGCAGTATGAAGAGGAACATAAGCATGGTGAGCTCTCTCCCCCCTTATTCAATGAACTTCCTTGTTGCTTCAATGAGGAAGATGAACATGCCATGGAGCTAGATTTGGAGGAATATTAGGAGAATATATTTGAACATCTAGAGACCCTGATCTTTGAAGAGGAAAAGGAGAGGCTAGTCTCTCTTGAAGAAAATATTGAAGAAGAGAGTTTTGAACAAAGAGGTGATGTTCTCTAGGATGAGAAATCAGTTTGTGATTCCATTTCAGACATCACAATAGTCACCCTTCTTAAATAAAGCCTTGAGGGAGTAGAGGATGATTTTGATATGGTCTTCAATGAAGTAGAAGGGGATGAGTCAAACCATGATGCATTGCAGAGGGATGATACATATCAAGGGGCTTATGGTGATGAGCTAGTAGCGATTGATTTCTTGATGAGATACACTAGCATGAAGGAACAACATTCAACAAGATTCTAGGAACAAAAGGAATACATGTATGTTGGAAGCATGTTTGATTCTAATCCACTCAGATGTAGGTCAATCTAGGTGATAGGCAAGAGGAGCAGGTCACCAACTCTCCATTTCATTCAGCCACTTGTCTGGCACCATAAGTTTCCTTCCCAGGAAGGGGAATTAAGAAGTTTTCCCTTTGATCTAGGAGAGAGGCAAATATTCCTAGTTAGCTATATATAATAGTTTGCTTTCAGTTCCTTTTCCTATTTTCCCTAAGTGCAGTTTACACAGGTAGTGTTTTTTAGCCTTGTGTGTATTTTCCTTTGTGTGTGGGGTAAAGGCTCCTGATTGATTCTTGGATCTTTTGGGGCTATTTTTAACTTTGTTCAAGCTACATATGACTCTATTCCCAATGGAATTCAAGTCAACTGGTCTCTAAGTATAGCAAGCATGTTTCCCCTGGGAGTCGCCAATTTGTTGACCATTTTTGCTCAACAGGCCAAAAATTGGTCCCCCTTCTTTCTTGCTATTCTGAGCCAGTACCTTTTGATTTTTGCATGAGTATTGAAAATTTATATGGATTCTACAGGTTTTCTATGGACTCTTTAGGTCCATTTCTATGGACTTTATAGAGCTTGGATTTCTACATACTCTACAGGGACTTCTATGAACTCTACAAGCAAGTTTTTCGGTGCATGAAGAACCAGTTCAAAGAGTGCAGGGTTTTGTAAAGCTTCTTCAGAATCTTGTCTAAAAATTCATAAGGAAGGTTATCATTTTTGAACCATTGAACTGATTCAATGCCTTGGTTCAATGCCTAAGTTCATCACTTCGGTTCAAAGCCTTGGTTCAATTGGCAAAGTTTAGTCAGCTAAGTTCATCGCTTGGTTCAACGCATAGTCAAGTTTGGCAGTTCAATGGCTGAGGTTCAATGACTTGGTTCAATCACTCAGTTCACTCAGTTAGTTCAACACCTTAGTTCATTAGCAAAGTTCAAAGGCTTGACTCAATTCAAATGGTTCAATGAGATTGGTTCAATGCTCGGTTCAAAGCCTTGGTTCAACAACCACTTAAACCATTAAGCCGGTTCAATCAATTGGTTCAACGATTGGTTCAAAGGAGTGGTTCAATGTGAAAATTCAAGAGAGCCTCCTAAAGGAAAAGTGCCCTTGTGGAGGGCACTTGGTTGGCAAAGCACCCTTTGGAAGGGTCGATTTTAATAAACCCAAAGGGCACTTTGAAGGTAGCCAAAGGAATTCAAAATGTGCAAAAAGACTTAAGGCATTGAATGAATTCTTTCAAACTTTTTGTCTGAAGGAATTCCTTTAGAAAAAAATTCTAAATAAATTTAGAGGAAGTCCATGGGAGAAAAGGTTGAGAAAATTCTGAAGGCAAAGTAGCTGAATAATTCTTGCAAACTTTTTTTCTACAAGAAAATGTCCGCACAAAAAGCCTGAAAGAAAATATCTACGTAAAATGCCCAAAGGAAAGTGGCCAGGAAGAAACCCAAAGGAATAAAAAAAAGCTGAAGCAAAGAGAGCTGAAGAGGGCCTAAGGGTTGATGGGCCTAAGGATGTCAAAGTCAAACATGGCGAACTAGCCATTGGGTATTCAAACGTAGTGATGGGTGTGTGAATGTACATTTTAAGATGGTGAAATAGCCATTTGTTTTTAAAATGCTTGAGCGCCAACCATAAAATATCCTAAGGAACATAGTGAACTACCAAAGAGATAGCCCTCTAGGGCTAAATGAGATAGAAAGAGGCAAAGCAAGGAAGAAGACAAAGTGCAAGAAAAGACAAAGCAGTCCAAGTGGCAAAGGGGAGGCAAGTAATTTCTAGATGGTCATCAAATGGTGCAAACAGTAAACAACATAGCCTATTTCCTTCTGGTTTACATTTATAAGTAGACAAGCCATGAAAATGCTTTGAAAAGATTAGTCTATTTATAGAAAAGAGGCATGATCATGTTTTCACATTTATTTGGAACGCTAAAGTCAAAGCAAGAATTGATAATCAAACGGCTCCCTCTTCCCAAGGCTCAGAGTGCACATGGGCTAGCTTACAAAAAGAGCACCAAAATCATTCCTAGAAAGCACCAAGTTTCTCTCCTTTATATATATTGTAAAATTTCTCATTTTAGAATGGATCCACTCTCTTAGCCTTAAGGCAAAACTCTACCCAAAAATCTCTCAGGCTTGTAAGGTAGAGCTCTGCTAGATTTTACCTTGAATTAAGACTTAGCATTTTTACCTCTATCTGGACTTACACTTTAAAGTATATATATGTTTTATTATTTTGTGTTAAGTCATTGTATTTCATGCTTTCCATAGATTTATTACATCATGTTTAGTGCATTGTGAAGTCTCTTTTCTATAGGTCTGCCAGAAGTGTCTACAACAGGAATATAGGCATATGTGAATAGGCTGCCCAAGTGTGTCGCAAAGCACCTTTGGTAGTTCCTTCCTCCCTGTATCTCTACAGACCCCTAAATCACTAAATACAAGAGTTTCCCATGTTAGATTAAGTGTATGGGTGCTTCTTCCTGGTGAAAAGTGTATGTTCAGGTTGAGTGGGTCATCATTTTTGGTGTATCACCTTTATTTTATTTTTAGGCTTAGGTTCTATTTTTAGCATCTCTCTCCCTTTTCATCCCCCCCTTTTTTTTCAGGTTGAGTGGGTCATCATTTTTGGTGTATCACCTTTATTTTATTTTTAGGCTTAGGTTCTATTTTTAGCATCTCTCTCCCTTTTCATCCCCCCCCCTTTTTTTATTTGTTAGCAGTAGGAGAAACCAATGCCTAAAAGATACATCAGAGGGAGCTAGCCCTTATCTAGAGACTCTCCCCTCTAGCTTCACTAGTACCACAGGTGAGAGGGGAGTTTCCATTGTTGCATGTGGAAGGGTAGGAGCTCGGCCTCCTGTCCTGAGTGCAATCCACTATGTCAACAACACCATTAGTTGGGAGGTAACATATGAATCTTTGAAAACCTTGTTTGATGAAATTAAACATCCCAATCACTTTAATCAAGCTTATTACACATCTCATTCTCAAAATGTGTGGGAAGTTATGTCAAAGTTTCTAAAATTAGAAAAGCATATGAGTGTGCTAGATAAGTGTTGTGATGAAAATTTTGGTGGTCTTGTGGATTGGTTAAGCGTTCCAGTTAGATTGTTAATGGACATCTGGGGGTATGTTGAGGAAGATAATCAATATGTCATTAGTGAAGGATTTTCCATGGTAAGAGAGGCTTTTCAATAGTGGTAGAGAGATGAGAAACTCAAGATGCTATGGAACAAGTTGAAGCTATAAAAGAATCTCCAAAAAGATATGAAGAGCCTCAAGAATATGAGGAGGAGGATGAAATATTATATAAATAAGATCTCCTTCCTATTTCTCATCATCTCTTACCTCTCCCTCAAGATCCCATTTAAGAAGTTTCACCCATCTCCATGCCCATCCATGAACATCACACTCCATTCCCAACCCATAAACCTATATATCTCTCTTCCACCATTCCTCTCTTTGAAGAAGAACCTATTCAATCCTCAAAAGAGCCTACTATTTCTAATCTTCCAACTTGGGACCAAAGTGTGAAGTCTTTGAGAAAGAAAGAGGTTAAAAGAGAAGTCTAAGAAAATGATGAAAGTCATGAGGTGGCTATGGAAGAAAGTGATGTGCCCTCAACCCAACAAAGCCTTGTTGTTATATAGGAGTCATTTCAAGAGCTTTCTCTTTCTTCCATATCCATTCATGATCCTTTCACTATAAGTTACATTCTTTCTTTAGCTCATTTATCCATTTTCCACCCTCCCACCCCATTTATTCTTGAAGAAGGAACTCTTTTAAGGGAATAATCAAAGGAGGAACAAATTTAGTTTGTAGCATATTAAGAGGATGACATAAGTTATAATGAATAAGAATTTATCATTAGAACTCCACTTGGGGATATCAAGCATAACTTACCCATCTTAAACTAACAAATATCAGACTCAAATGAAGTTATAGTTTCTCATAATAAGGATGGGGGTAGACTTGGAGTGGACCATATGACCAAAGATCAAGATGAGGTGTTTGAAGAAGAAGTTCATGAGGAAGAGGTGATCCTTGATCTGAGAGATGACAAAGAAGATTGGCTACAATAGACTGAGTTTATATAAGATATTGAAGAACTTTGAAAGGTTGAAGGAAAAGTATATGAGAAAATAGAGCAAGAAGTCTCCATGAGAAATACTGATCAATACTGGGAAGATTACACTAATCTCCTTGATGAGCTTGAAGAACTTGTAGATGACAAACAACTTATCCATTCTCAAGAATCATGGGGAGCCAAGAAATATGATTTGGTGAGGCATCATTGTATCATGTAGAAAATAAGGAGTCTTATGAAGAAGATGAGGTATTTTAATTTTAACAAGAATTAATCTTTGTAGGTTATTTATTTGAAGTTGTCTTAGCTGCATTGAAATCCATGCCAAGAAGATTAGCTAACACCATGAGAAAGATGAAGGCTTCAATGCTAATGTTAAAATGGAAACATGTATCATGTATCTCTTCATTCTATGATCAAATAAGATTTTTAAACTTTCCCTTTGATCTAAGAGGGATAAATTATTTCATGATAGTATATGTTTAGTTTGCGATTGTCCTCCCTAAGTGATCTTGAAGCACAAGTTGTTTGTTTACTTTCTTGTTAGTGTGTTTATTTGCTTCTATGTGTGTGGGTCAACCATCTTGTTTTCCTTGAGTCAAATGTCTCTTCAATTCAGTTAGAGTTTTTTTATGCATGACTCCCTGCCCAATAAAGGTGTAAGGCAACTAGACCTAGGCATAACAATCATGCCACCCTTGTGAATCGACAAGAATGTTAACCATTTTTACCCCTAGATAAAAATGATTCAAACCCATAGGTAAAACATTTTTCATGAAGTGTTTCATAGGCCAATAAATGTTATATTCACCTTGGTCACTCTTTACATTAGTGTTCCACATTACTTTGGGTCTTTTCAAAGGTCAAAAATGGGAATTTAATGATTTGTATGGGTTTATTATGAATTATGCAAGTATAAAATGGTGATTTAACATTACATGTGTCCCAAGGGGTCTTAAATAAATAATTGTGATTGACTAAGTCTATAGGTGCAAGTTAAAATCAATAAAACACTTGAAAAGGGAAGTTTTTAGCGACTTGTATAGACTTTTACATATTTTTGTAGGTGAAGGCACTTCAAGGATGTATATTTATCTTCACAATACTCAATTACATGATCATATTTCTTTTATATCTTTATAAAATACAAATTTCACCTTTCCTTCCCCATTGCTCCTTGGAAGGGTAAAAACTAGTCAAAGACTTTCACTCACCATAGGTTGCACAAGCTGAATTGCGAGAAACTGCTATGGGGAATGTTATTATACTAAGTTAGATTCCATTTATTGAATTTTGTTTTGAATTTTTTTGCCTTTCCTTTATGAACAAATGCTAACACTCCTGGCAGCCTATTATGAAATTCTATTAAAGAGGGGTATGGTTGTGTATCTGTTTCTTATTTTTAGAGGAACATGGAGCTATGTGAGTGTAATAGAGTTTTTTTAGGTTTGAATAAGGTCATATCAATTTAATTTAAATAATCCAACACTTATCTTTCAATTCCCTTAAAGGAGGATTCCAAGTGTGCTTGTTTTTCAAAGTTGGCAGCCATATATGGGTACCCTGAGTTTTGCAACATAAAAAAGAGATCCAGAGAAGGTTTAAATGTGATTGGATCCATATTTGAAAGGTTATTTATATGAATTATATTCTAAAAAATAAAATAAATTCCCATTTAAATATAATTTGTCTAATTTTCCTTATTCAATGCTTTGTTAGCAGAGTGTGCTCACAGTCAACTTCTATAGGGTTTCCAAGAGGATGTACAGAGGTAAAAATGATGGGATCCATGGTGGAATTAATGTTTGAGGTCCTAAAATATCCCAAGGTAATTTAATTCATGCCATGAATCTAAATATACTATGAAAATTTCAGATTATCCTTCAAGAGGATGATTTGACTGTATTGGTGTCCTAGTCCCTAAACTGGCCAAACAGAGGCCTAGGAGGCTTTTTGAGATATCATGAAACATATTTATATGAGCCCTAAGGTGTCTACATGGAATTATAATTTTGTAACTACCATATATAATGGAATTAATTTTTTTTGAGGATGTATAAGTGGAAGATGATGTTTTAAGACTCCAAAGATGTCATAAAAACACTGAATACACTCAGAGACCTCTACAGGTTTATGATCAACAATTGGCCTTTTTCCATAGAACTTACATATTAGGAATTTAACCATATGTGAGTGGTTATAAACGGTTTTAATGGTTAATTATAATATAATAATGGAAATTTAATATTACTCTTGATGTGATGACCCCCCACATACTCCCATTTGTTTGTACACAGGCCTGTGAGAGGCCATTTACATGCAAAGTTTCAAACAGAGAGCTAAAGGTTAAGATTAGATTTTTATTATTTGGTTTATAAGGATAATATAATTTTTGGTAACCCCAATAAATTCATGATAATTAGGATCATATTTATACAATTTTAAACATCACAAAAATCACCTACAAGCAGGTTTTGAAGTATCTCAGTCCACATGAGCAATGGCCTAGTTCATGTTTCCAAGAGAATAGAAGGTGTTTAAGAGGAAAATAAGAATATAAATGGTTGTAATAGGTTGTTTTATTAATTTAAGATACTTAAATTTCCTAAATAAACTCAAATCAACCCCTAAAATTTCAAAACCCAACCTATACCCTGCCTACCCTCAAACTCTAGCTATTCAAAAGTATGCCTAAGAAACTTGAGGAGTTAAAGGGTAAAATGAAGGAGTTATAATATAAAATTTATTATAAAGTACCCTTATGTTTTTTATATGGTAAAAAAATCATCAATTTTCAAAAAATAATGGTGCAGACCCTCTTTTTTTATCTTAGATCAGGGGTAGTTTTCTCATGCATGACAAGATAGTTTGAAGGAAAAATGGAGAAATTGAGGGACTAGAGGTCAAGAAATACAAAGTGATGATTGGAAAAGTTTTAGGACACCTAAAAAAATTTAAAACATGTTACTAGAAGTATTGTAAGCAAGTAATATTATCTAACCAAGGAGGGTTACAACCATGTGTGAGGGAAACCCTTAGGCTTAAAGGCCTAATTCAAAGTCATACATTTTTAACCATATCCATGATTTCCACTTGAATATTTAATTTTTATAAATATATTTTATATATGTTTAATCCATCATAAAAGATATGGACTCCATTAGTCCAACTATAGACTCCTATAGCAAAACTATGGACTCCATTAGTATAAACCCTCTTGTAGGACCCGATGGTGAAATCAAGCCTAAAAGTGAATCTATATGGATGAATTTGACCATTATTAATGAAGGAAAGTTTTTGGAAAGTCCATTAGTATCATATCCATGGATTCATATTGTGTGAAATACATATAAGTGATGCAATAAATAGGTTTTCTTGACATTTTCTTATGTTTTATAGGTCCTAAAGATGACCATGAGATTCCAATCACTTTGGGAGGTATCTTGGGACTTAAAAAAAATCCTAATTCCATTTTTAGAGATTGGAAATGCTCAAAATTTATCCTTATAGGTTTGTCTCTTCAACTAGTCTAAAGTGGCATCTAAAATCGCATAGTAAACAACATGGTAACTCAAGTTTGGTGGATTTTTATGATGTTTTTGATGAATCAAAAAATATGAGGTGTCATAAAATGTTCCACAATATCCTTGTTATGGATCAGTTAAGGAAGATACAAATATGCTAGTGCCAAGTGTCAAAACAAGCCTATTACAGAGTGATCATGGTTACAAAGTGATGATGACCTTGTGTAAATAATGTCATGATCAATAAAAATCCCAATGTATGTGAAATAATATTTGTAACTCTCTCTCATAATCAAACATGAGACATTTATCCATCACTTTCTTTATAATTCTCAAGAAAGGCCTATGATGAAGGCAGTTCACAAGAGAGGATGATGGAGAATATTTGTTATGCCACACTTGGAGATGAGGCTAATTTGGGATGTGATCAAGTTAATTTAAGTTTCATGACTCTCTTTTCACTTCATTCACATGAATTATAACTATTTTTCACCTTTGGACACTTGTCTTTATGCCTCTTCAACTTCTCCTTCCTCTCTCATCTTCCAAGTTATATAAATATGATCCATTTTGGCTATTGTAAGGGATTCCAACTCTTGGTATGGTGAAACCATGCCAAAATTTTACATTTATTTTCACTTAATATAATGATAAGTAAGATGGTTATAGTATAAGTCCATTTTTACTATGTGTTGAAGTGATCCATATTTAATGTCAAGTATAGATTGAGTTCATCTTGTTTTCATGTAATCTTTGAATGTGTTGCTACAAATGACTTCTCTCCTAATAGGTTTAATTAATTATATAATATTGTAATAGAATATTGAAGTGTGTATGAGTTTGGTAGTTTCATATCTAACCTTCACTTCACTTTCATTCATTTGTTGAGCTATTATTTTCCTTCATGAGAAATACTAATGCTAGGGAGCTCCATTAATCATGTTGGGTCTAGCTTGGTTGTCTTAGTTCATTATGAAAATTCTAAGTGTATTAATGGAAGCAAATCTTGGTGTATAACCTCCTAGTTTAGGTTTTATTTATGGATATTTCTCTCCCTTTTCACCCATATTAGGCAATTTTAGTAGCATAAGCACATCAAGTCATATTTATGGAGCTAGCCCTTAAAATATAGAGGTTTACTTCCACTATAGGTGCCCCACACACCTAGATGTATTCCCATGTTAGAAAAATATTGAAGGGGATTGGATAACCTCTTCTAGGGTACAATATTTGTAGACAATATTTAATTTAGAGCTACAAAATTTTAGGAACAAGATTTGTGAAGCCAAACCATCATTAGGATGTCATGAAGAACTAGAATGGACCAATTCACTTGGGAATTTTATAAATATGCTCAAAAAACCTCACATGACCATAAAAAATTGTGTAATAAATTAACTTAGTTCTAATATAATTCTTTGAAACTTTCATATCTTGATGAGTCTTCTATCTTGAGATTTAAGCCTCCAAAGTTTAGCCTACCAAGTCTAAGAGGCTAGGCCATCCTACACATCATATGGAAATGAGTAAGACCAGATTGTTTGAGTATTTTTTAAATGCACCTCAAAAATCCATGTAAGTGAAAGGATTATATAACCATGAATTTATTTTTTCTAGGAAAATCTTTTAAAAATTTCATGCTGTGTGAGATTCCTAGCTCAAGTTATAAGCATATAAATTCAACTTTCAAAATGACATGTTTACATGAGTGTCAAATTTAATACATGGAAAAAATACATTAGATTTTAAAGTGGGATGGTCTTGTGTATGTCATTAACAATCATTTATATGTATTTAATTTTCATGTAAATGTCAAATTTAGGACATAGAAAAAATCTATTGGAGTTTAAATTTGATAGTTACACAAACGTCAATGATGGTCACATGAACATCATTTGATGGGAGTGTGGATGTAAAATTTGAGATCATAAAGTATCCATTAGATTTTGAATAGTGGGTCCTATAAGATCTAATGGTCCATATTGCATCGTATATCTTGATCTGATGGTGTGAGATGATTCAAAATTTTAAGGAGCTTGAGAGACCACCACATGGCACAGGGATGGAAACATATTGACTAACAATAAGATCCTAAGATCAACACATGATTAATAAGTGGCATGAGTGCATTCAAGATTATATAAGATTGATGGATCTTGCTCGATCATACTGATCAATATCAATGGTGTGAGATGGGTCAAAGGATTAAGATTTGATAGTGAGGATCCATGAGACCAATGAAAATAGAGATAGATAGGCATAATTTTACTGGTCAAAGTTAGTTTTTGAAAGATAAGGTCAAACCAAAGGAGTGGTATTTGATCAAAACAAATAGGTCCTATAGGGTCATCATTTTTCCATTAGAGATCAATCAAATGCCATGAAGTGGGTATTGTGATGTAGTCAAGTATAAATTACTTAAAGGACCACAATAAAATCTTAATATGGACCTCTAGTATAGAGATTTGAGGGTTTCAATGTTATTTTATGATTGTGTTCTTTTTATTTAAAAAATGGTCCATGCATATATGAATTATCAATTCTGACAAAGCCAAAATGGGTCTATTTTAGACATAATAGGATCAATAAATGGGGATATATAGTCTATAAGTCTACATCAATATAATGACTCTAGGAAAACCAATGGTCTAAGATTGGTTTTCTATCTATAGTGGACCTATGAACATGAGGATAAGTTCAAGCATGATCTAGTTTGGACAAGAGCTAGCATTCCAAAGGATTCCACCAAGGTAAACACATTGATTTCAATGACTTCATTATTAGAGATAGATGTATGAAAAGGACCCTTCTCTCCAATTTTTCATACCATGAAAAACTAGTTAGCAACAATTAGCAATAGGACAAATCTCAAATAGATTGATCTGATTATTCTAACTACACTAATATTAAGACCTAGCTTAGAATAACTTGATCCCACCTTACAACCATCAGGGAGCATTAGTGAGGGATTAATGTAGTTGTGTAATAGAATTAAATGACCTAGACTAATTAAGAATCTTAAATGAGCATAATTTCATAAGTATTTTTTACAATGGTTGAAAGGAGGTTAAATTCATTTAATTCCCCTTTGGACTTCTCTTTTCCCACTTCTCTCTCAAATCATATAACTAGTTTCCATTTTGGCCTTTGTTATCCAATTCCACTCCATGTATGATGAAACCCTACTGGAATGATATCATATTTTTACATTGAACATTAATGAAAATATGATTTTTATTCTTTAAACAATTATTGAATTGTGTAAGTGATGTATGGTGATGCTAAGTGATAATTCTCTATCCTTTATTCCCTTATCCTTTCATGTTTGTCTAATATTTCATGTTATAATAGGTCATATGAAGTGTTTTCAAGTGTTTGAGCCTATATTTTGAGTGTACAATGATCCTCATTGTTTAAAACTAGCCTATGGTTCACTTACCTTAGATAGCTCTCATGCTTCTCACCTCCATATTGAAATCCTCATGTTATAATCCATAAGAATTGGAAGTTAGTTTGTGTGCTTTACTTATTAGAGTAGGAAAGTGTGATGGTTACATGGAAGACATCTTGGTGCATTAACTCCTTTAGAGTAGGTTCAATTCATGCAATCTCTAACTCTTTTCCCCATAAGTAATTAGTTGGTATAGATAAGAGCATTTCAAGATACATTCAAGGAGCTAGTCCTTAATATAGAGGCTCATTTCCAATATAGGTACACCCAAAAACTTGAAAATGTTCCCATATTTCCCAAATCTAGAAGAATATTGAACAACTTCATCTAAGGTGAAAGATTTGGTGACAACATAACCTTATGAACCTATTGACACTTTAATTCACCCTATTTTATGTGGATCGCATAGGACCCTATAGGAGGCTTTTGTGATTATGTAATATTATGTTTCTCAGGAGTAAGATCTCATACAAATATCAGCCATAAGTACCCAAAGTTAGGGTTTAACACATATCTACATCTTGGTCGAGTATCCATGTGTGCCTATGCATAGAGCATTTTTTCATTCCCCACATAAATATTTTTGCACTCTTGTGCAAAGAATAGAACTATAAGAACATGTAGGTCATGTTCACATATTTCTAAGACTTTAGATAGTGGTGAATAAGAAGGCCACAAAGTATATATTTTGGTTTCAAGTGTATGCTTGAAATATTTATTCCTTCTGCATTTTCCTCTTTAGGAAGTTATCTATACCCAATTGTAGAAGTTCAAATTTGTACATTCATGATTAATATTGCAAGACTTATACTAGACACTAATTCCTTCAAAGTCTTGTATCTCTCTAACATCCTTTCACATACCTTTACACAAAACATATCAAGTCTAAAACATGTGAGGGTAAGGTGTACAAAGTATAAATTAATATTTATAAGTGCATGCCCAAAAAATTCATCCTTACTCTTCATAACTTAGCTTTCATGATTTAATACACACATAATCCACAAATATAGGTGCATGAATAGGTTATTAATACACATGTAAAGGTAGACATGGAAAAATATAAGGTAATCTAGCACAACATCCACATCAACAAGTGTCTAAGTGGATTAGCAAGTGGTGGTAATAAGCAAAGGTGATAGCTTGGATTTATTAGACATTAATGGAGGTAGAGTTAGAGTGGAATTAGATGTAAATATAGTGGGTAGGTAGATAAAACATACACACATGTATCTTTTAGTAGTAAAAGTACACTTATGACCTTGATACACATGTAAATCATCTAAAGATCCTAGAATGACCTCGAAACTACTTTCATGAATAGTTTGTTGATCCAAATTGAATGAGCATGGTTTGAGTAGCTATAAGTTATAGGAAATAAATTTTGATTTAAAATCCTATCTGCCATCTCAAATGTTGACTTAATTACCAAGGATCTTGTTTATCTCTATATAAACCCTAAATTTCATTGTGAAAATCATCCCTCTCCTTGGTATAAAAAAGTTGTACCCATTCAAGTTGTAATATTAGCGTAGGCCTTACAACTAATAAGAACTAAACTACCTGTTTTTTCATTCTATACATTTTGTATGCATTAATGGTTATTGATATTTGTCTTTGGATGTTCATCCCTCTCATTATTGTCATCCATTCACACCTCAGCATGGAATTAAAATCTTATATAGGTCACATGATGTGTATAAATAGGTTTGTGAAGGCATTATCTATAGATTTTTTTATCATACCTCTTAATTCTAAATTGTTTTATCATACCTCCAATTGAAACACTTATGTATTTAGTGTCTTATATAAAGATTGTATGCAATTATCTCCATAGTTTTATTATGTTATTGAGTGGGCAAGGTGCTCACTCTATTCTTGGTGCATCACCACTTTCCTTTTCAGTATATCTCTTACCCTCTCCCTTCTTTTTTCTTTTTCCAATATTAGATTTAAAATTAGACATATATTACATTTATTTTCTTTATAGGTATGAACACTAGTACTAAACTAGGTGCACTTGGATTAGAAGGAAGTTGGCCTTCTCCAGGGGTTTGTTCCAAAGAGTACAAGGGTCCCACACCTTGGGGATGTTTCTATTATTGCAATGAGAAATATGATCTTCTATGCATATTGGTAATATTGAATACCTCTATGTTGAATTCCAAGAAATCTTAACCTATTACCATCTTCAACCTTCCCTACATATCAAGCTATCATTGGGTTCACAATTTGAATGGCACACCTAGTGGGACTCAGTTCAAATATTTAACTAAATATTTTTGCTATTCTTAGACAATAGTGTCTAAGACACTCTATATAGTGTATACACATAATATTTTCAAAATTAATGAATTACTGATGTTTTCTCTCTTATAGGAACCCATCAAGTCTCAATATCTCTAAGTGCATGCCTTAATGGATGCACCAGGAAAGTGGTGGGTAGATAATTGGTGATTTGTAGGATTGTTTTCTCCTATACCACCACTTGATATCTACACAACCATCTCATATACACTTCCCTAATCTTTTCATCCTCTATTTACACACTCTTCCAAGCAATTATCTCCTACCTAATCCTAAAACCCTTTTTGAAATTTACCAAACAATGTCAACGTAGGATGATCCTATATTCTAATTGATATTTATATATTATGGATCTAGGTCAACCTTTTCCAACCTAGATTGAGACTTAACTTATTTTTGTCACTTAATGATACAAATTTAAATTGGGCTAACCCTATTAGATAAACTTTTATAAAGGTCTAGGGTTAGATTAAGCTATATATACACATACATTTCACCATTTATTAAGGAGAGGAGAAGAAGAAGAACATTATATTGCATATATTATTATAGACCATTCTACTTGAGGAACACTGCTTAGGGTTCTAATACTTATTTTGGAGATATGGATCTTGTCTTGTAGAGAAGACTTTTGGATACATAGAGAATTTATGTAGTTTGGTGTTGACTTATATTTGTTATCCTTACATACCACAATAACCTCTTGCAAATCACCTTGGCTAAGGGAGAGATTAAGGCTCAGTGGGTCAATTTTCAGAGGTAAGTGTTTCTAACTTTTTTCCTCCTTTCTTAAAGTAGATAGATTTGAATTTTTACTTCTCTCCCATGCATTAGGATTTCCTATACATTGACTTGAGTATAGATCTTCTATGCATTTTTAATTTTTATTTTTAGTACCCCTACTTTATGACACAAGCTTTGGTGAGCACTAGATTAGATTTTACTTTAATTTACATTTACTTATTAAATAAGGAAATATAGGACCTAGCTAAGGTTATTACATAGTATTGCTTTATTAGACGGTTTGGAACCCACTCTCGTGATTTCATTATTTTAAAATCCCCCTTAGTTAGGTCTAGTGGATCCATATTGGTCATGACCTTGAATATATAATGTAGATAATGACTTTTTGATCAATAAATTTGACATATAGAGGAGGTTAGTCTTGTGTTAGTCCATAAAACAATGAAATGAACAAACTAACATGCTAACATATATAGCCTACATCATAGGAGGAGATTAATGGATAAAAAAAATGAAAAGCACAACTAAAATTCAAAATAAAAATAATATCTTACCTTCCTTAAAATATCAAAATGATTTGTTGTGTGGCTTCCTCAGTTTGTGCTCAAAGAGTCTTTCATAATGGAATTTGTGTAGCTCCCTCTCTCCTTGGCACCATTGTGGATTATTTTTTATTAGTGTATCTCAGATAAATATTTTTACATTATAATAATATTGATATGAATCTCATGTAACAAAAATTTCATTATAACTCTATAATTTCCAAGATCTTTTTAATTTAAAGGGCAACGGCTTGTATTTATATAAAATGGATTTAACCCCAACCCAAGGTGAGTCAAGGTGGAGTTAAGGCTTGGAATGGGTTCAAACCTAACCCAAGTGAGTCAATAATAACCCTAATAGAGTTAAAAGGTATCAATTATAAATGATTTTTAATTAATAGGCATGGGTCTCATCAAAGAGCTATTTTCCAAAGACTTGAAAACTTGAAAATGTATTCATGAAAAACTAGGGTATTTCATATTTTTGAATTAATTTTTTTATTTATTCATAAATTTCACATGGATAATTAAAATAGGAATTTAATTTGGTTTAGATGATTAATTAATTATGATTTTTCTTTTATCATTTTCAAGATTTCACTTAAGTCCATGTGCCTCGTTTAATAGGTCCATTGTCCAGATTGACTATTATGATGTTTTAGGATGCTTAGAGATGAATATGTGAGAGGTTAAAATTACATATGATAATATACCCAAATTAGGTATGCCTCAACATGATTCTAAGATTTTATTAATGATGTATAAGAAAATTTGGGATGTTTAGTGATTCTTAGGCTTAATTTGCAATGGTTGGTAGGAATTAATCTGAAGTTTGATTGAAGGCCATTGGTGGCTATTTTTAGGTGTCTATAATTTTCCCCTATTTGGGAATTCATTACAAGATATATTAATAGTAACATCTTCTCAAATAATTAAAAGGTCTTATATTCCTATGAATTCAATGGCAATGGATGATATATAGGTTCCCCCTAGAGGGTGTGGTTGGCAAAGGGGTCGATAATAAGTATCTCAAAAGGAGGAAAGGATTGGATCAAAAATGATGGAGATGAGTGGAAGAGATTTATTTTCCAATAGGTAGATATAATTAGTGGTATATGGATATTCCCTAGTTGGGAAGACAAACAAGATGATTTGCCCACATATGGTTATAATCATCAGCATCGGTGGGATAAAAAAAGGTAATGTTTTAATGAAAGGTGGTTATAATCATTGAAAAAGGCTAAGGGTAACAAGAAAATGATTTTCCTACAGGTAATTATAATCATTAGCATATTAAAAAAATGACTTAGTTTGGTAGAATAAAGATAATGATTTTTCCATAGGTGGTTATAATCATTAACCTTTAAATGGATGGAAACCCAACAATTTTACTAAAGGTGGTTAGAATGATTGGTAATGCAAGTAGGATGGTATACAATGATTTGCCCAAAGGTGATTATAAGAATTGTACCTTGATAGTGGAAAACATGATATGGAATATTATTTAAAATTGGCACGAAGGAGAAAGATGAACTTTGTGTAACCTATAAGTAGGGAGATGCTCATCTGAACTAGTAAGGATGAAAATTATTTTGTTGTTTAATTAATCTATAAAGGATATCATTTGGATTAGATAGGTTATGTTTTTGGTTCTAAGGAGATATATCATTATCTCATTATCTTGTAAAATCTTATAGCTAATTTTTTATAGAATTTGATGGTAGGCATCATGATAGAAAACCATGATAACTTAGCCAAAATATGTAGAAGGACTGACACACAATCCAATACTCAATTAAAAATAATGCACCAATGATAAAAATAATGATGAAAATATTGACACACAAATATGGATGGATTAAAGAATGATGTGTAATGAATCACCCAATGAATGAGAAATAATAACATAGGTCAATGCTTCTAATTTTCCCATAGGTAGTTATAGTTAGTATCATGATGGTGAGACATTGATTTTCCCAAAGGTGATTATAACTAGGAACACTTGGTATATAATGGAATGATAAATGAAGGATGAAACTACAAAACCAATATCATACTATTCAAAATATGGCCTCTATCGAGAATGTTGAAGCAATTATTGAAACTTGATATGACTCTTCATGCTAAAAGTGGCCATGGAACCAATGGAATGAAACCAAGGTAAAAAGGATGGGTAGGGAGGTTGAAAACAACTTGGTCAAAAGGAAAGACATGGTAAAATTGTACATGGTAGAATGGTATGTTATAAGGAATAATTTTGATATTATGGTACAACTAAAATGGGCCTCATAGATAATACACTACGTCTCTCAAGTGAAGTAACACTTGAGGTGTATAATGTTCATTAGTTTATCAAGTTTATCCCTATTTGGTGTAGCAATGCTATATGCTCCAGTACCATAGTTTATAATAATGATTAAATGGCCTATCTAGTTAGGTTTTAAATTCCCTATGTGTTTCTTCTTAGCCATGGTATTATTTTGTTTTTATTTAAGGATAAGATCACTAAGCTAAAATTCTCTATGTTTGACATGTTGATTGTAGTGGCAATGGAGTCAGTTATGGTATGTTTACAATTTATTAACTATGGCCATGCATTTCTCATCAAGTACCTCCAAATATTTTAGGTAAGCTACTCAATAGTATTCATCATCCATGACATGCTTAAAAGAGATGCACAAAAGAGGTAACTCAACCTCAATGGGAAGAAGGGCCTTAGTAACATAAACAAGTGAATACGAAGTTGCTCCTACTAGAGTAAGTTTATTGGTATGGTATGCCCAGAGGGCATAAAATATTTAGAGGTACCAATCATGACATAAATTATTTACAATCTTTTTTAAGATATTGATAATAGTTTTTTTTAGATGATTCCACCTGGCTATTACCTTATGGGTAATATATTATGGAAAAATGTTGAGTACTATTATACTCAACATATAGCGATTGGACATCCTTATGTTTGAATGATCCTCCATTAAAAGATATTATGTTGAATGGGATACCATATCAGAAAATGAGATGGTTAAATATGAATTTTGAAACTTGATTTCTAATCATGTGAGGTGTATAGCTTCAACCCACTTAGTAAAATATTTAGTGGTGGTGAGGATATGTATATGGCCATTATATAAGGTGGGTTTTATATTCATAATGAGATCAAGGCATCATATAGAAAATGTCCATGATGTAAGCATTAGTTTTAGAGTCTTGGTTAGGACATGAATCAAATTGGCATGCCATTGACATCACACTTGTTCACATATGTAGTTGTATTTACATCCATCATTGTCCAATAATGCCTAGTACATATGATCTTTTTGGATAGGATGGCCATGATAGTATGGGTTACACATACTCATTAATTAATTTACAATAATGATAATGTATATTCTACTGAAGGTAAATAATGAAGTAGAGTTCCATAAAAAATATAGTGATAAAGGGTTGTTCCAAGTAAGGTATAATGTGTGACATAGTAGATAAAGGCTTTGGATTATTTATGGGATAGGTTTGGTGGAATTATTTTGTCATGAAGATAGGCGTAAAGGTCTAAATACTAGATAGATTTGGGACCAACAATATCACAGATCATTATGATGGTTGAAGGATCATGAGTTGGTAGTAACATATTTTTAATGAGGAACTAATATTCCTTGGCCATATCTATATGTAAAATCAAATATATAATGGTGGCCATGGAATATATTGTTATATTACTATCCCTTGGTATATGTTTGAACTATATATTGGTAATATATTGTTTAAGAGTATCAACCATGGCCTTGTATGGTACTAGTTTATCATCCTTGGTCTGAAAATAATTTGTAGCCTGATAGATGATTAACTGAGAATCACCATATAATTTTAGATGATATATGTTCCATTATACTTACTATCAAATCCCTATAATAAGTGATTCATATTTGGCCATGTTATTGGTATAAGGAAAGCTAATTCTAAATGATTTAGGGATTAAATCCCCCTATGGTTTAATAAACAAAAGGCCTACCCCTGATCCATGTGCTATAAATGATCCATAAAAATATAGCTTCTAGTGATACTCCTCAAGAGGGTTTTTAATGATGGTCATAATGGATTCATGTAAGAATTGGAATGTTAGTGGTTTTGTATCTATAAGGGGTGATTCAACAAGTTGATCTACAGGAACTTGCCCCATGATGGCTTTTTGGTTGATATATTCTATCTCAAACTCACTTAGAAGCCTGATACATTTGGCCATGGGGTCCTGTAAATATATTTTAGATAGTAGATACTTAATAATATATATTTTTGAAATGACCATGGTCTTGTTGTTTAACATGTAATGTCATAATTTTTGAGTTATGAAGACCATAACTAAATAAGCTTTTTCAATGGGCATATAATTGTGCTCATATAAAACTAGTGTATGAATTAGATGATATACAACATGATCCTTTAAATTATCATCATGTTGAGTTATAAGTGCTCCTAGGGCTTTGTCTGTGATAGATAGGTATAGTAAGAATGACTTTCTTAGTATTGGTGGAAATAAAATAGGCAGATTAGCTAGATAGTCCTTTAGTAATTGGAAACATTTCTAACATTTATCATCCCAATGAAATGTGAAACCCTTATTTAAAAAATGTGTAAAAGGATTGCACTTTTTGGAAAACTAAGATATAAAGCATCTAATAGACTAGATCGTGTCCTAAAAATTATGGAGTTACTTCAAATTGGTTAGTGGTGGCATTTGAGTTATGGCTTGTAATTTGGATGGATCAACTTTAATACCTCAATGAGACATAATGAATCCAAGAAATTTACCTAAAGTAACTCCAAAAACATACTTCTTAGGATTGATCTTAAATTTTTATTCATAAAATTAATTAAATATCCTTCAGTGTTATTGGATGATCATCATTGGTCTTGGATTTATCAAGGATGTCATTGACATAGTATTCAATAATGTCATGCATCATATCATGAAATATGATGGTCATGGATATTTGGTAGGTGACCCCAAAATTTTTGAGAGAAAATGGTATAATCTAATAATAGAACATTCTCCATGAAGAAGTGAAGGATATTTTATGTTGGCCTTTTGGTGCGATTTAGATCTAGTTATACCTTGAGAATATATCCATTAGTGAAGGAATTTTATGACCCATTATGGATTTGAATATCATGCCAATGTTTAGAAAAGGAAAGTATTCCATTTATCAAGCCTTATTTATGTCTTTAAAATCAATGCATATTCTTATTCTTTTTGGCTTTTTGTTGTCTGGTAAAAAATTTGAGATCCACTCTGAGTAGTCAATCAATTGAATAGATCTTGCTTCTAAGAGCTTTTCCAAATATTTATTCACTAATATAGCATTACAAGGATGTATCTTGCATATTTTTTGTTTTATATTTTTAGCATTAGGATATACAACAAGGTGGTGCACAACTAAGGTCAGGTCTAAACTTGACATGTTAGAATAGGCCCATCCAAATATATTAATAAATTCCCTCAGAAGGGATATAAATACTTCACATTAATTCATAGTGAGGGATGCAACTAATTTGATCCATTTTGGGTTCTCTAGAGTTTTGATGTTAACTTTTTTAGTGTCCTCTAAAATAAGTATTGAACCATCTTCTAAAATGGTTGGCAAAGATTGAACTAGGCTGCAATAGTAGAGTTTTCTACTAGGATAGGCTCTTCAAGTTCACTTAGGCATGATAAATCAAAATATACCAAGGGTAAGGATGGCCATGTGATAAACACTATTGGAAACTCTTGGATGGTTTGATCAAAATACCATTGTTATTTAATATTGAACTTGAACCCATAGGCAAGTTTGTTACTAGTGGTATCCTAAGCTATGTTTAAGGAAGGTTGAACACCCCCATCTAATGGTGCCTAAAATAGTTTTCTACCACTAGAATGGCCTTTCTATTTACTATTTATCTAGTCCAAAATCACCTCAAAGAGGTTTTCACTTTGGGACCTCAATTCTATATTTAATTGTTTGTGGGTAAGGGTGTTCACCCATTATCCAAAATAGGCTTCAAGATCTAACTTGATTGATAACCCTTACTTATGGTCTCCTAACATAAGATTGTCCTTAAGTCCTATAAAATCATAGAAGGCCTTATCATTTTAAAAGTATCAAGAGATATTACTAATTCTTGTTGGCCCCAATATATAATTTGAGGATAATATAATGGAAGTGAATTGTGGTAAATAATCAGTCGAAGGGTAAAAATGACATTGGTATCAAACAAATTTGTATTGGCTAGGTCATCAAAATGGATAGGATTAGACTCTACTTTACTTTCATCATCATAGTCATTATTCATTGGCATTGGAATTAAATGAGGTACATAGGATCACTCCCATGTGGTTTAAATCCAAGACTATATGTTCCTTTATATTAAGTGGTAGAAATTGGCTCAAGAAGACCCTGTTCATTTAGGCTAAGGTCTCCTCATTCATAGAAAAATTTCTCCATGATTTTTTTTCTAATGGGATACATATAATTTAGGTAAAAATCAGATAGGTTATCATTATACAACCAAGATTCATCATCTACAAGGGGGTCTTATTCTTGGCTAGTGGATGGTATGGAAATGATAGGTGTTGTACTATGTAGTTTGATTTTGCCCTTTCTTTGCCATTCCATGAAATGTGGCTTGGATTTAGGTATTATAAAGGACTTGGGTGTCTATGGAAGCCTGTAAATGTGGAATGTATTGTGGTTAAAATATTATCTAGGTTCATTAGCTAAGATACTATAATGATTAGATATTTTAGGAGGCGGTATGTGAAAAAGTGAATCAAGGGTATCTAGATCAATTCAATTAGCCTCTAGTGAATCAAAACATATTTATTTTCCCCTTGTCCTTAATAATAACTATATTCAATCCAAAATAATAGTTATAGCTTTGGTACTTGGCTTCTAAATATTTACAATGCTTGTAATGATATAAATCTTTATGAATAGTAACCTCCATACTTAAATGGGAAAACTTGATACACTGGTGCAATATTGATGGGATTGCATAAATTTCATGTATCCAAGGTCTACCCAAAATCATATCATATGAAAAATAAATTTTTAACACATGGAATAAGGTATCATGGGTCAAAGGCCCAACGATAATTGGCAAGTTAATGGTGCCTTGTGATTCCCATTCTTCATTATCATAGGCCTTGATGGTGATTATTTCTAGATAGAGATCAGTTGTCATGTACTTATTATCACAAAATATTTCACCCTATAGGATCATGTTCAAGCCTCCTCCAAATTTTGGAAACATGAGAATAATTTTAGGTATGTGGTTTTACCTATAGTAGATGTAAACCTCTAAGTTTAAGGACTAGCTCCCTGAATACACCTTGAAATACTTATCACCTACTTAACAAGTTACTTATGGGAAAATAGGTAAATTTTTTCATGAAATTAAAAATAATATAAGTGGGTGATACACTATAAGTATTTTCACAAGACTATTATACTCCTATCACAATGAAACAAGACCTAAAAACTAGATTTTAAGTCTTATGGGTCTTTAACATAAATGTTTCAACATATAGGTGATATGGATGAGAAAACACAAGATAATTGAACAAGAGGGTATATTTCACACTTTAAAAATAATTTTAAACTTTAAAGGACCCAAAAATATTAGCTAAACTCTATATGACATGTTAGAATAAGAACTCTTACATAAACATGATAGGATAGGGAGAACCAAGGATATAATATTATCACTTAACATCACCATAGATCACTTTACACATTTATAAAATTGATTAGTAACTCAAAATAAGACTTTAATTTATTATTCAAATTCAAAACAAAATGTCAATAGAGTATGAATTCACCATACATGGTATAGTATTAGTCTACAAGAGCCAAAATGACTACTACTTATAGAATTTGAGAGAGGATAGAAGAGAATGAAGTCCAAGAGTCACTAGCACATGTGTCAACTGAGAAAATGAGTTAAATATACATGATAATTAAGTAGGATATATACCATGCAAGTTATCATAGGATATATGTCCCTCAAATGCATGAAACTCCTAAAATGTGGCATATGACTCTTCATTTACATGCCTAAAAACTATGTTCATTATTTGACATCCTTTGAATAATCCATAATAGGCTAGGGATAGATGGTATGATTGAAATAAGAGGAAGTAATTATAAAAAAACCCCAAAAGTCATTAGTTACATCCCTAATCAATGATATTCTTCTGGATATGAGTTATCATTGCCTGTAGTCTAAATAACTCCTCTTTAACTCACCCCTCATAATTGGGACCAAATTGTCTTCAATTTTCCAATATGATCCATTTAAGAGAGTGTATTAAAATCTTATATAACCATAATATTATTATATTCCTCAATCATACATTAAAATTCCTCTTACTTGGAGTTTTCACCTTCTCACTTGCTTGTTCATTATGCCAATTTGGACTAGCTGAGATGAAGGAACTTGTAGAGGAAATTTTGAGATTTTATGATGAAATAAATGGAAATTATGGGTTATATAATTTCCCAATATTTATCCCAAAGTTACTTTCATCCTTTAACTCTCTCTTGAACCTAAAAAACACCAAAATTGTCAAATAAACTAGTTTTATGCCCTATTTATACAAGTAGGTAAAATCCAAGTGGATGGAGAGGAGCCTTGATGAGTATTATACAACTTAAAATACTTTACCAAGCCATTATATCCCATATGGATGCATATCCTTCTTCATTTTCCCAATTAGGTCACTAACAAGGGTTTTAAAGGGTTTAGAGCCATTTTACCCTCTAAGGATTATTAATATAGGTCTGAGATCCAATTTGTGAAAAAATTACTTGAAATAATTGTTAAATACTTCCTTCAACATCCCCCAAATTCTCAAAATCCCATGAAAATTATCCATGTAAGTGTGAGAATCTCAAGTTAGCCTCTTGATATTTATTTTCCATTTTACATACCTTGTGATGGTCTTAAGCCAATATATGGTTGAATTGTGGTCTCCTCTACATCAAAAAACATTTAAAACACATAATATCTCCCAATTTATGTATTACAATTATTTCTAATTCCTATGTATTGCTATAAGTGAATTTTAGACCCTATTAGGCACTAGGCCTAATCAGGACCTAATAGGTCTATCTACATGCTTATGAGTTTAGGACACCCAGACATATTTCTAACCTCTATGGAGCCTTATAAATTTTCTTAAATGCCTTATAAAACATTTTACACCTCCATGAAAGGTTTTATCAACCCCTAGCTTGTCTTCTCATCATCTTTATGGCTCACCTATAAGGTTTAGTCATTCTAGAGTGCCCTATGTCTAAGATAAAACTTAGGGAATATCCCCTATTTACCTAGACCAAATTATGGTATGAGGGGTTTAATTATTTCTTACAGACCATATGTAAAAAATTTAAAATCCTATTTATCTCAATATGTCTACCAAACATCTCAAAATCTCAGACAAACCTTGAGTATGATGAGTATGCAAACTTTATATATGTGTGGACTATAAGCTGTCTTTAGAACCTTTCCATGTCTTTTATCAATGATATGGAAGTAATTTTAGTTTTTTACCATCATTTTGGATTATTTTAAAACACATATATCACTTCAACCTTTTTCAACCTCTCTATTCCATACCTTGTACTTGATTAGTCTAGACTATTGACTATGTTTGCTTACTTAAAAGAGACACATGTAGGTATATAATACATGGATGAACTTGAATATTATGAATAAATACCTTATTATAGTTACCAAGGTAATTTTATAGCAATTTGGATCTATTTACATGATTCTCATGCTGTGTCAACACCCATAACACCATACTCTAGCTCACTGTCAATTGTAGTCAATTATAGTTAACCATTGATGGGATAACATGGGTCTTTTAGGTATGATTCAACCTTAAAAATTTGTGCTTAATCCCATATTATTAATATAAGGTCTTAGTATCAACTCAAATGTAAATTATTCATGTCTTCAGGTTCCATCTTCCAAGGTTTACCTTATGAGTTGTAGGCACTTATAGGCCCATTATAGGTAGCCTTTTTAAGCAAAAGTACACCTATAGGTGTTGATAGAGGTAAAAAAAAATTAATCCATATATCTCTAATGTTATCTGGGTTCTTTGAGTATAAATAAACTCAATAATACCACTCAACATGGTGACATACTTCTATACTACTGTTTTGGATTATGAAAGTCAATTGAGGTTCAAGAAACTATAAACAACACTAAAAATTTATAGTGAACAAATGTCAAGAATGGATGTCTCTAAACACCATGTTCCTCTAGTAAAAACCCCATTATCTTTTGCATTGTTAATAACCCTTCATGAGATATACAATATATGATTATTTATATTCATCTTGACTCCTTATAAAATTGTCATATATTAACACTAAAAGTGGTTGGGGCTCTATTTTGGAGCTTTTAGAGAACTTGTCCCTAAACTTAGTTCTTAAATATTGAACATGGTTTGTTCAACCTACCTACTCCTTAATGACCTTAAACATGATTTTAATGGTATTTTATAACTTCTCAAACTTCATGAAGGTTTCAAACAGGTCAGACTCTTCCATGACCATGCTTCAAGTCTCTATGTAAAGTCACCTATAGGTGTGCATACATTTATATAGGTATTAAGGATATCAAGTGTAAAATATGAATGATGAAGGATCCTCTAAATAGTCTCAATCCTTCAAAAAATACCTAAATTTATTCTCTTCACATTTAATGGATTCACACAAGTTATATGCCTTGTCTCAACATAATATCCTCCTTGAGGGTACATATAGGTGCATATTAGAATTGCAGGCCTATGTATATGTGAGAAATAGTCATCAAAATCCGTTATATATAATTTATAGAGGTTTATTTTTATTTATCATGTTTAAAACATATTTAAAACATCTTTTTTACTCTTTAAACACCTCCATGAATGTCCTCATAAATTCATACACCATGATTTAGTTGACTGTATGCAAAAAATTAAATGTGTGTCACATCCTTGATTATGTTCTTAATCAATGTATGATATATTAAAAGACCTATCTTATAAATAAATTTATTTTTATGAAATTAAAAACATGGGGCACAAAATATCATGTTCACATGAAACCATTGTGGGAACCAAGACCTCTATATTTGATGGAATATGCCTACAACTACAAATGGTGGTATCAACCTACAATATAAGATGTTTAGCTTACCAAGTCACTTTAAAACATGAAACCAAATATGGAAAACATGAGAGGAGAGAATATAAATCTTATGGATTCAAATTCATCAATCAAGTTATATGGACTAGTTCAAATAGGAGCAAAACCTATAGGGTATGGGGATTAGCTAGCGAAATAAGATAACCAACTTCTTAAAAATGGTTCATAAAGTATAGGAAATAATTATTATAAATAAAAACATGAAAAATAATTATACCAAGTTTAATACCCATCACCAATATAATTTTAATTGGAAGTCCTCATACTGGTCATACCATCTAAAGACCTATTGACTAATTTTGCTTGCCTGGTGGAGCAATGGAGAAGATAAATTGTTTAGCCCATTTTTGGCACTTAAAAAGTAGATAAAATGTGGGAATTTATTTTTGGAAGATAAATGATCACTCCATAATATTATCCCATGTGAATTCTTCCTAGGCCATATAACCTTCAAAATTGCCTTTTTTTCACTAGTTTTCTTGATTTTTAGCTAGGAACCTGCAAGTTTTAGTCAATATTGACATTATTTATAAGTAATATAACACAATGGATGCTAGAATAGAAATTATAACACTTATACATTTTGAAAAATTATACCACCCTCATTTATGACCCATTTATGACCCCTAAGTGATAAAAAATTACATAAGGACTAAAATGGACCATGACCAAGGCTAATATACCATTAAATCACATTTAAAGGACTATGACACACCCTATGACATTATAATATACTTATATATCAAGTTTTTGACTATAGGTGGTTGACCTATTTTGACTTGTGGTCAAAATAGTTAACATTCTTGGTGATTTCCTAAGGGTGGTATGCTTGCTATGCTCAGACTATAGACATCCAATTCCTAACAAGATTTATGTTGAAATTGTCAATCGTACTCAAATTACACTCAAATTCACATTTTAGGTCAAAATCAATAAGAGACACTAAATGGTTCAAAATTGTCATTTATAAGTGCCAATTTAGGTCAAATTATCCCTCAATGGACAATATAATCTATGAGCCAGCTAGCTTTGATTAATTCATTTCAATTCAAAATGATGATTTCACCTTTTGATGTTTTAGATCACTCTTTTATTCTAATTTTTTAGTACACATCATGTACCTTTTTTATTTTGTGTTGGAAACATATTAAATGGGAATATAGTTCCAACACATCTAATATCACATTCTAATTCTTCCCTAGTCAAATTATAACTCAATAATATGACTTTCTGACCATTTTGGTTAATTGAGGGACAATTTTCAAATAATTGGACACATGTTGATTAACCTTGTTTAAGGATAATTAATCTAAATCAAGAGATTAAGTGGATTTTCCATGATATTTTTTGAATATTTCTTTTTGTAAATTGATTTCTATTAATTATATCATCAGGTGACATATTTTCATGGGAAGACATCCCTAGGCGATAAATGCCACAAATATTAGGATTATGGGTCTCCCATGCCTCATAACGACCCTCCATGACTCTTCAATTCCCCTTTTTCCAAAGTCATTATGAGGATAATTATGTATTTAATTTTAAATATTAAATTAATCCTCAACCACACATCTTCATCTCAAGATGGATGGCTTAGGTTGATTCTGAGTAATCTTGAAAATCTATAAATAGAGAGGCCATTGACATCATTTTTAATATTGATTTATGCAAAGCTATTATGTTGAATTGTGACCATAATATTTCACATTTGATCATTAATTTTGTAAGGAGTTCTTGAGACATTGGAGGAGTTGGCCACCATTATTGTTTGAGACAAGAGCTCTTGATCAAGGGAGAACATGATTTTGAGCCTCATTGGTATGGTGAATATATTTGGGAAGGTAATATGGTATTGATTTATTTCAAATGTTTCTTGATATCCTTTGTAATTACCACATGAATAGATAGGCTTAATTTAGTTTATTCTTATGCATTCTTCATTTGATTTATTAGATTAATGTTTTATTAATGATGTTATGTAATCCTCTCTACATTTTTGCATGCCCGTTGCGACTATAACCCACAAATTTGTTTACAAAGCCTTTAAAAGAAAAATAATAACTATATTCATGAAGGATCTTGGAGTATGGAAGTAAAGAAAGCAAAAATTTGAGCAAAAAAATCCATTTTTATAAACCACAGTTTTATTCTTGGGATGACTAAACTTAGTTCTGGTTTAGCCCAATACAACTCTGGCTGACCCCAACTCACCTCTAGCTTAGCCTAACTTGGTTTTGGCTCACCCTGACTCAACTCTAGTTTGGCTTGACTTGACTCTGGTGTAGCTTGAATAAGCCCAACTCAGCTCTGGCTTGACCTAACTCAGCCTTAGTTCAGCTTGACTCAGCTCTATCTTGACCCAACTCACCTCTAGCTCACCCTGACTCACTTATCAACCCAAATCACTTATCAAACCAACTCACTTGTCAAACCAACTCACCTGTCAACCCAACTCACTTGTCAACCTAACTCATTTGTCAACCCAACTTGCTTATCAACCTAACTTGTTTGTCTAACTCAACTTGCATGTCAACCTAACTCATCTATCAACCCAAATTGACTGTCAACCTGAGAGATAAATTATTAATGTCATTTTCTCAAACCCAACTCAGCTTTGGTTTGACCCAACTCAACTCTAGCTTAGCCCAACTTAGCTTTGGCTTGCCCTGACTTAGCTCTGGTTCAACCCAAATTAACTCTAGCTCAACTTGACTCAGCTCTAGCTTGCCCCAACTTGCCTGTCAACCTGAGTCACCTATCAACCTAACTTACCTATCAACCTGACTCACATATCAACCCAAATCACCTATCCAACCTAACTCCCCTATCAACCCATCTTTCCTATCAACCTGACTCGCTTGTCAACCCAACTTGCCTATCCAACCCAACTCACCTATTAACCCAACTTGCTTGTCAACCCAACTCAACTTTCAACCTAGCCCGATTGTCAACTTGAGAGCTAAATTCTTGATGTCATTTTCTCAAACTCTTAAGTGCTTCAAATCAGTCCCTTATAATTGTGTTTTTATAGGTTGAGGGGGTAGTTTGAAAGTTATTTTGAATGATTTTGACTAACCAAACACGATTTCATTTGGGTTTAAAATAAACATGCTTTATTTCACACATTTGAATTAGTGCTTAAAATGAACTTAAGATTTAGATAAGTCTTAGATACATTTCATTTAGTGATTAAAACACATCATAACTCTTGTAACATTTTAAATTTGGTGTTTTAATCATAAATCTAGGCTAAGTTTTGAATCTTCAATTTAGGCTTAAAATTAACATAGGTCTTTATTATTTCATGTGGCATTTTTTTGGGCAATATTTTACCATTTTAGTAATTAAGACCAAGGGGTCAAAATAACACCACTCAATATTTCAAATTGGTGCTTAAAAATGAACTCATCTTTCCATGTTTTTATACTCAATAATTGTGTGAACTAGTTTTTGTTTGGCAAAGAGAGGGATGTCACGTGTATGCTCTTCCACTTATCCACTTAAGGGAACCCTTAGAATAAAAAATGCCCATCCTTATTGGAAAAATCTTAGTCCAATGTTTAGAAAGAATGTCATCTAAAGCACTCCCCAAAAACTCACAATAGTTTGGGTGATCTTGAAAATGACCCTAAAGTCTTTCTCTTATGTCTTTTATTTCACTGCATCTTGGCTTGTGAGGGGGAATTCATTATCTCCCATGATTTATTTAAGGAAGATTTGACCTAGGGTTTTACCTTCTGGCATTGACTTCAACCACTCCCACTAGGATCAAAGGTTTGAGTGGTTAAACCACCTTCTAGTGATGGAGTTGCACATGTGACGTATCTACACTTTGGACATCACACTACACTGAGAAAACTATAGGATGTAGTGGTTGTTAAAAGGATTAGACATTTTTACAACAAGCTAAGTGCTATAGACACCCAACTATGTGCTTTTATTTTACATCATGATGTGAAAGTCATTTTGAAATTGATTCCCCTAGAAATGATCAAAAACTAATTAGTTTTAGTCAACCCCACATTGCCATACACTTACTAGGATTTAGATGATTATAATTAGTGTGTTTTGGTCATTTATCTTACTTGGTGTTTTTGAGACTAAAACCTATTTATTTGTTTATAAACCATGTCCAAATTGATTTATTTATATGCCACTTTTTTCTTAAAGAGTCGTTATGCTATCCATTTTACACCACCCTTGTGCCTTGAACTTTTTGCCAAACATGTTTATGTGTGTGCCATTTGGACCTCATTTATGTGCCATCATGATGTCTAGTTTTGTCTATTTTATTTGGTCCAATCCTAGTCTTCAACATTTTGTTTTCAATTAACATTATCAAGTTTGGATCTAAACATTGATTGATTTATATTTAGGCCTCAATTTATGGGGCTGGCACACAAATCTTTTTCTTTTGGGTTGCATAATTTCAGTTAAATGGTTACCTAATTTTGAACATTATTGATTGTTTTTTTTTAAGTGTCTAACCTCATAATTTTTTTTGCCTTTATTTAATATAACACAACATTTCTCCAAAATCCTTTGATATTTATATATTTGATGTTAGGTTATTTTTTGCCAAGACTTGGTGCAAACCATTTTAAGGTTGCATTTTCACCTTTTAAACCAAGTTTGAACCTTTTTGTCTTTTTGAAAATTATTTTTCAAAGTTTTTAGAACTCATCCTTTTGTTTTTAGATCTTTCTTCATTAAATTCATATATGTCTAGTCATACTTATGGTGGAGTCATGGACAATCTAACTTATGATAGAATGGCTGTAGAAAATGACTTTTATGACTTTAGTCAAGACCCATATGTTGATAATATGTTTTGTGAGAAAAATTTCTATTCACCTCACAAAAATTAGTCATGGGAACATAGTCAAGATCCAACTTATGATCCAACTTGAGATTGGAATAAATGGGGTTATTAGGAAGACTTGGATGCTTTGGCTTGTGTGAGTAATTAGGCTCTATAATGGGTTAGGATCACCATATTAGGACATCCTCCTTTGGTTCACATGAGCAAGAAAACTAAGAAGTGTCTAGTCATGACCATTTTAGGACCTTTTCCTTTGGTTTTCATGAGCAACCAAACTAAGAAGTGTCCAATCATTATCATTTTAGGACTTCCTCCTTTGGTTCACATGAGCAACCAAACTAAGAAGCATTTAATTGTTACCATTTTATGACTTGATCCTTTGGTTTGCCTAAATAACCCAACTAAGAAGTGTCCAATTATTACCATTCTTGGCCTATCACCAGTTTTTGATGAACCTATTGTTGAATATCCTCCACTTGATGAACCAATTGTGTTTGATCCCTTCTTTAATAGTCTAATCTTTAGAGAGTCCATTATTGAACCACAAACCATTATTGCCACTAAACCAAATGTCCCCCACTTTATAAATTCTATACTGATCTTCAAAACAAAACAAGAACCAATACCTCTTCAAGATCCATCTTATGAGGATCAAAATGTGTTTAAAATTAATTTTTTTACAACCAATTGTGAACCAAAACTAAATTTTTATTATTGAAGCATCCATTTGTGACAAGTCAAGCTATGATAAGTTACCTATCCATATTTTACCTATTTTTAAAGAGCCTCATCTTCTTGACAAGATAGTCTTGGTAGAGTTGTCTCTTGATCTTTTCCCACTCATTAAGGAGTCTCACTTTGACAAACACAATATTTTTGAGACGTCCCTTGAGTGGTTCCCTCTCTTTGAGGGGCTTCACTTAGATGAGTTAATCTATATTGAACCCTTCTAAGATGAATTAGTTTTTATTGAGCCCATTATCCCATCACAAGCCATTACTTATCAAACATTCAACATTCAATAGAACATTATCAAAACAACCATATCAGATGAAGAATCATAATTAGAGTTAGGTTATAGTTTTTAACTAACATTGGATTTAGCATCAAAAATAGAATCAACATCAATTGAGAATTGGACTCAGAGTCCCTTGTTTTAGAATCAAATTTAAATTTAGATTATATTCATAGTTGTTACAACATTTGTTAAATTGCCTTATGAATCAATTTGAATATATTTTTGATCCTTCTACAATTTTCACAGATGATTAATTTAGCATCGACACAAGTTATCATAGTATTTTATATGATTATTTTGATACCTTTCATCATTCCAAAATTATTACCACCCAAAACAACCATTATATTGACATTCCACCTCCCACAAATGTTGATTGGGACTGATAGAATCATACTTTATTGAACTGCATCCATGGTGAAATAACATTTGTAGCATGTTAGTGGGGTCAATACAAGTGAAACCATTCCAGAGGTTCTAGGGGATGATCAAATTTTAAACTTAACATCTTCTAGTGAAACCTTTTCATAGGCACTAGAAGATAATCAAAGTCAAATGTTAGCATCTCTTTGTGAAACCTTCTTAGAGGAACTATGGGATGATCAGAACAAATTAATTAGTGAAAACCTCATCAAGGCACCAATATCTAAGCACAAAATTTATTCACTATTTATTGAAGATATTATTTAAGATAAAATCAAAATATCTTCTAATCTACAACATAATTAGATGGTAGCTACACTCAAAATCAAGCAATAGAACAATGTGATATTCTTATCAAGAGAATATTCATAGATCTTTGGCCCTAGCATAATCAAAATTATATCAAATATAGAATCAGTAACATTATGCGTGATTAAAAGTCATAATATTCATTTATTTCCCATTCATTATACATTCCATTATCACCCACCTATTTATTAGCCACTTATATCATTTATCATTTGTAACACTTTCCTTTATAGAGGCTACAAAGTTATCTTATCTCGACATTTGAAGAAAATAGAACTAATTTCCAATGGGGATCACAACAAAATTATTTAGATTCAAATCAGTGGCAAGTTCTTGATAGAGTAGCTTTTTTGAAAGGGAATTGGATAATAACTTTTATAACTGATCATCTCTATTGTCTCACATATTAACTAGAATGTGCATCTCCATGTTAGTAAGAGTACTAGAACCATTTTTCACTTTTCCAATTACCATTTTCCATTACCATGCCTCATCTCTTGGGGACAACCCTATATACCCATTTCAGGCATTATTATACCATTGTAATCCATGAACCATGTCATTTAAACTACATTGACTTGAGGTTCTTTAGGAATATGTAAGTAACACTCAATTTCTATTGAGGTTAGCTTGGTCACCTTCTTTACACTCTCACCATTTTTTGAGAAAAATTTCTAAGTTTGAATGATCTCACCTTTTGTGAGAAACCTACGGTCTTGCCATTTTATGAGCAATTTAATCCAAACACTATTTGGGGGCAACTTTATTACCATTGTAGCCAATTATCTTCTAATAATTTTCTTATACAATTTTTAATTATACAATTTCTTTATTATTGACCAAATCCTATTCTTAGTCATCCTATATCATCCCATTTTAATCTTAGTTTCTTCAATTCATCCTACACTTTTTATAGGGGGATTCCAATATGGTTTTAAGAGTTTTTAAATTTTGTGTTAAATGACAGTCTATGGTAGTAGTGTAAAATTTGAGCTGGCAAGTTATCTTTATTTTATTATCTCATTTGGTATCATTGATTATAACCACTATGGGCAAATTGGTATTATTTTAGTACCTTTTATTATAACTACGTCTGGTCAAATTAGTATTATGAAATTATTTCCTAATTATAAATACCTATGGGAAAATTAGGTACAATGCCTTTTTATCATGTGTTACCACATCATCTAGTCATTACTATTATCATTTGTTTTATCATTCACCTTTGTTTGTTAACTTGTTGTGACCTAGTCATTTTTTCATCACCTTTTATGTGGGAAAAATTACTATGACTTGGATTATTTTGGGGTTATATAGATCATACTCGATTCACATCTAGGTCAACTCAGTCTCTCTTACCATTCACTCTCACTATATTGTGAGCATTTTAAGTTGGTGCACTCTCACCATTTCATGAGTTGGACCATTTTGTATCTCTTAATCTTTAATCAAGTTGAGATTCTTAGAAAACCAAAAACATTCAAAAACTCAAAAACATTTTATGTGTGTTTATTTGATTATTATTTGTCATGTTGGTATTTTATTTTCCTATTTGGTCTTGCTTCTTTATTTTATTTTCCAATTACATCTTGATGGTCCACATAGATCTCAAATATTCATATCTTGATCTCATGTTGTTAAGATGTATTATTTATCTATTTCTTTTTGTTTGCTTTTTTGTTTAAATGTAAATATCTGTAACTTTGGTTTTGGTCATTGTTTTACCATTATCCTTAGTTATAGGTATTCACATTTAAATTAGATCAAAATAGTTGGAATATTATGTCATTCTAACTTATTCATACTTATGATGCCTAATTTATTTTTCTATAGCAAGAAATTTTTGCTTAGGTCTAAAAGTCTTAATGTCAACATCAACTCCGATGAACAATTCTCAAGAATACTTTACATAATCTAGGCTCATGATATGGAATTAGACATCTAGATATCATGCACTTTGGCACTCAAATCTATGCTTATATGTTCATCTCTTTGCATACATTGTTATTTTAGTCAATTCTTGGTTAGTTTTCATCATTCCTCATTCCATTCTCTCCCAAACTTAGGTGAACTACATTGGCTTGAAGTTCATGTTGGAACATGAGCCCATGAAAATATGTAGGCATCACTCAATTTATATTGAAGTCAACTCGGCTATCTTTCATTATTATTTTCATATTTTTAATCACTTTGTGTATTATCATATTTTGGGTTTTATGTGGCTTTCTAAGCCATTACACCATTGCATGTATATTTTTGCCTACTTAATTTAACCTATCTTTTGGGTTATATCCTTAATCTATTTTTCTTGCTAATTTCCCATGCTAGGGCCCAACATATGAACAATGTCTGAATCAAATTATCCCTATATGGGAAAACCATTATTTATTCTTTATCAATGATCAAAATTCACCCTACTAGGGCAAAACTATTTTATCATGATCACATTTTCTTTATTGGAGCACCTCTTATTATCTTCTCTTTGGAGATCCTATTCTAGTGATGCTTCCCTTCTTAAATTAAAACTTTATCTCTTTTCCTATAATTCCAAGATCTCCACACTAAATCCCATGATGGTAATATTTAGTTTACAACTTGTCTCAAGATTGATCAATATCATAAGCATGTAGCTTGTACTCTCAAAATTAGGTACATTTAAAGTGTGTCCCTTACATTTATGGATTTTGTCTTTCCCATTCCCCCTATATTTGGGGTCTATTATACCACTAATTATATTTTGATCATTAATGGTAATCATGTGTGCAAGCATTATCTCATTTGGATGTGATCTATTCCATGGGTTAATCTCTCACTTTATCTCTCTTTTTGAGATTCCATTCTTCTCTTTCATCCTAGTATGTCCTCTTGAGGGGGCATCATGGGTCCATTCCAATTTTTATTGAAAACTCTTTTCTTTGAAAATACATTTATTTTCCTAAATGTCTTAATACACCTTGTCAAATAGGGGTAAAATGTAGACATCAAATTCCTAACACCATTTGTGTTGAAATTATCAATCTTACTTGAATTGCACTGAAATGGATATTTTAGGTCAAAATCCATAAAACACCTTAAATGGTTCAAAATTTTCATTTATAAGTGCCAATTTAGGTTAAATTATACCTAAATGGGGCAATTTAATTTATGGGCCAACTAACTTTGATCAATTTGTTTTGAGTCAAAATGATGATTTTGCCTTTTTATGCTCTAGATCACTCTTTTCTTATAGTTCATTGGTAAAAATAACGTAACTTTGTTATTTTTTTTGGAAACATCCTAAATGGGAATACAGTTATAATGCATATAATGTCACATTCCAATTCTTCTTGAGTCAAATTATGACTGAGTAATATGTCTTTTTGACTATTTTGAATAATTGAGGGCCGATTTCTAAATAATTGCACGAATGTTGATTAACCTTGTTTAAGGCTAATTAATCCAAATCAAGAGCTTAAATGGATTTTCCATGAGAGTTGTTAAATATTTATTTTTTAAAATTAATTTCTATTAACTATATCATTAGGTGACATCATTTCTTGAGAAGACATCCCCATGCTATAAATGCCACAAATATTAGGATTATGGGTCTCCCATGCCTCATAATGACACTCCATACCTCTTAAATTCCCATTTTTACAAAGACATGATGAGGATAATTATGGATTTAATTCCAAATATTGAATTAATCCTCAACCACACATCTTCATCTTGAGATGGATGGTTTAGGTTGATTCTAAACAATCTTGAAAATCTATAAATAGAGAGGACATGGACATAATATTTAATCTTGATTTATGCAAAGTTATTATGCTGAATTATCTCCATAATATTTCACATTTTATCATTGATTTTTTAAGGAGTTCTTGAGACATTAGAGGTGTTGGCCACCATTTTTGTTGAAGACAAGAACTATTGATCAAGGGAGAACATGCTTTTGAGTCTCATTGGTATGGTGAATCCATTTGGGAAGGTAATATGTTTTTTATTTATTTCATAAGTTTATTTATATCCTTTTTAATTCCCACATGAATATATAGGCTTAATTCAATTTTTTCTTATGCATTCTTCCTTTGATTTATTGGAATAATGTTTGACTAATCATGTTATGTAATCCTCTTTACAAAGAACAATAGATTAATATTATCCATTAGAAAATTGAATCACCTATACACTAGTTTGACACATAATTTGCCTTTGAAACCATACCAAACATAAGGAAAAGACACAAAAAACAATTCACACCCAAAAGAAACACACCTGTGTTCAACTAGAACACTTATGATACACAAAAGAACTAAAACAAAGACACACACACACACACACACACACACACACACACACACACACACACACACACACACACCTAATCTAATATTTACAAAACCTAAATCTTTGATGTCCAAATTTTCTTATCATACCTCAAATATGGTTAAATATATTTCACCTTACATCTTTGTCACTCCATGAATGCAATATAACATTAGGAGCATGCTCATCATCAACCACTTGTATATGTGTATGGTCAATAAGCTTACCAACTCTATACCTTCTCATGCCTAAAATTGGGATATTTATAACCTTCATGAATGGTATTTATTTCTTTCTAAAATCCTTGATTGAGACTACAAGTTGATTGATCTTTATCACACTTGATCTACATTTTTCAAACTATAGATTGGAATGTATGATAGTTACCTCATCTCTGTGTTCTTGTAGGTCAGCATGTGCTTAATGTTTTTGAGAATAAAGAAATTATCATTTATATTTAACTAACTTTGAATGTGGCTCAAAATTAGATGGATATTTTGATTGTCCTTGAAGCATAAACAAACCTACCTTTGAATCATGAAACTCCTCTTTGACTATAGGCTTTTGAATAATAGTAAGGTCCTTATTCTCATGCTTAATGAAACTTTATTTTCCTTTATTAATAAGAAACTCATAATCATGCTTGTTATTATCATTATCAAACTCATAAAATATAAATTTCTTGGAAGGGGAAGGATTTTTACTAACTGATCAAATTATTTACATGAAATTGATTTTTAGCCATAGGTCATCCTCTTCTTCCTCATGAGTGTCACTATCAAGGGAAAATTCATCAATATTAGGTATAAATACATCATTATTACCACTATGATGGTAAATTATATTATTGAAACCATCATCATCATATAAATTAATCAAATAGTTACTCTCAACAGCTTACGAAAAAGGATGTTTGACACTTACCTCAACTCCTTCACATGGTTCTTCACGTATGATATATATGCCAAGGTAAATTTTCTCAAAGTATGCATAAGGATCATGTTAATAATAATCTACATCATATTAATATAGAAACAAGGCAGATATTACCTCAAGTTTATAAGTACCATCATCCACATTAGACTCTTCTTTCTCATTGATTACACAATTCAAGTTAGAGATTGCTTCAATGTGGGGCTAAATGTGAAACCTTACAAGAGGATAAGTTATTATGGTCACCTTGGTTCCATAAATTGTCTTAAAGTCCAAGAAGGACTAAAGAAATGAGAGATAGACACATTTCTTGGCTGTGAATTCTCTTGAAAGATAGATTGTAAAATGAGTAGGAAGGTCAACAATAATAATGTATTAGAGGATAGGAAAACTAGGACAATCATGCAAGAAAACCTTTAGATTTTTTTATCAAATATATTGTATTAGTAGGTGTAACATCTATCTAAATCACTAATTTAGTATGGGTTTCATATTTTAGGCCCAAATTATTGTCTACAACCTTATACATGATTGATGTAGAAGCACTAATTTATCACCCACTATGAGAGTGAGGTAAAAAGGTGGAGGCTTCTCATATTTATTATATGGTTAAACAATAGTGTTATGGGAATTTATAAGAGATAAATGGCCATGAATTTATATTTAAGTTGAAATATTATTATTAAAAGTGGATAACTACTTTTGTAATAACTCTTTTTGGCTGGGCATATGAAGGACATCTTAGAGATAGGTGCTTAGACACTTTTCAATGAATACACTATGTTTAGGGAAGAATTACTCACCTTATTTTGAGTCTTTGGAGGAAAATTATTTCTTTAAACTTGAATAACTAAGACACCTTGAGTAGACCTCACCATATTTTGACTTGAAGGAGGTGTAGGAGTGTTTGGAGCTACCCTATTTATAGCCATGCTTTAATACCTTATAAAAGGATTAGATGAACTTGTAGGAATGATATTATCACCTCATAAAAACATAATCTTATATATAGTGTTTTCTACAACAAAATCCCCTTGATTGATCACAAAAGTATCTTCCACCAACAAGTTAGTGAAACTTTCTCCATGAGGCTACCAATCCTCATTTGTTTGCATCATGACTTCATATTCAACTGATAGGAGAGGAGTGACTCCTCATTTAACAACTAGATATTTCTCTCCATTCTTATTTTCATCCATAAATTATCCTTGTTTCCAATATTATCCTTGCACCAAGCTACTATGCACTGGTACCATCTCTCTTACATTGGTAGTGGAATAGGATTATGTACATTGGCAGGCCTATTGAAGTTAGGATGCTCTTGACCTCTTCATCTTCTATATTATTGGCCATATTTTTATTTATATGGATAATTATTCTGATGATAAACTTGTGATATATTGGCTTGCCTATGCCGAGCTCTTATAATTTAAATTTATTCATATGGATCCATGGCATCATCTACCTTCTTAGGAGCACTCTTAAGCTTTATATTTGTACTTGTAACTTGGGCAAGACTTGGAGTATTATCAAGAGTATTAATTAGAAGAGGAATAAACAGTTTAAGAAGCAATTTTACTACTTTAATGAGGCCATTCTCATCTCTAATGGAAATTTCATGTGCTTTAGCAAGAGTGAAATGACCCATGGATTGAAGCATGATGGCAATATCAGTACCAATGGTTCTCAAGTATGTATGAAACACAAAACTAGTAGGTGGTATCATGGGAGAAGGAAATATATACTAAGTCTTTTGAAACCTTTTAGTGTATTCATGTATTATTTCCTTGGGGGATCTCATGATCACATTGATTTTATGTATGAGAGAATCATGGTCACTTTCATCCTCAAACCTTGAATTCAATAACATTCCAAAGTCATCCCATGATGTGATGCATTCACCAAGAAAAGTCCTATACCAATAAAGTGTTTTCCATATAAGGAACATGGCAAGGAGTATAATGTAAATATTATCTTCTATGACATTATGGAAACTAGAGATATCCTTGATGTGTTCACTAGGTGTAATAGGACCCTCACCATTGCATGTAAGCACACTCTTTATGGAATTAGGGGGAATGGCATAATATGCTACAAGATGAATTAGATTTTTAGTATTAAAGGAAAATAAGGCATGTGGTATATAAATTATAGATTGGATTTCTTCAATTTCTTCATTCCCTTGGCTAGAAAATCTTCTTGGTCTTCAAGGCTAGATTAGGCTGCAGGTATTGAACTTAAAGAAGAAGTTTAGGATAAATAAGTGGGTTGATAGGATTTATAAATATAATATATGATTACCTAGTAAGGACCATGAATTATGAGAGTAAATTTATGATTAAATAATTTCCTTTAAATATATTTAATCTTGAATGGAGTAGCTAAATGCTGAGTAGCACACCAATTTGTAGTTAATGGCGTAAAGACTAGCATTCACCTTAAAAAGTTATATTGAAGAAAATGGGTCCCATCAGACATGCTATAACTATTGTCACCAAATATTTTACCCTATATTAGGGTCTTAAAGTCTCCTCTATATTTTGGAAACATGGGAATGCTTCTAGGTATGTGGGTTTACTTTAAGGGCTAGCTCTCTGAATATACCTTGAAATGCTTACCACCTACTTAACTAGTTCCTTATGGGAAAAGAGGTAGAAGTTTGCATGAAATGAAAAATAATATAATGGGATGATACACTATTATTATTTCCACAATACAATAATAAAACTATTATAATGAAATAATACCTTGAAAATAGCATCAAAGTCATATGGGGCTCTACCATAAATGTTTCAACATAGAGGTGACATGCATGACGCAACAAAACGTAAGTGAAATAGAGGGTAAATTGAACACTCTAAGAATAATTTTAAACTTTAAAGTATCCTAACACATTATCTACACTCTACATGACTTTTTAAAATAAGAACTCTTGCATAAACATGAGGGGATAAGGATAAGCAAGGATAGAAGATTATCAATTAACATCTCCATACATCACTTTTCACACTTATAAATTTATCATGACCTCAAAAATATACTTTAATGTATTTTTAAAAGTAAAAATAAAATATCAATATAGTAGGTATTTTCCATACATGGTGTGGTATTAGTCTACAAGAGCTAAAATGGCTACTACTTATAGAATTTCAGAGAGGAGAGAAGAGAATGAAGTCCAAGAGTCACTATAATATGTGTAAATTTGATAAAAGGAGTCAAATTTTAATGATAATTAAGTGGGATATATAACATGCAAGGCCTCATAGGAAAATTTTCCATCAAATGCATGAAACTCCTAAAATGTGGCATAAGAATCTTTATTTGCATGCCTAGAAATTGTCTTCATTATTTATCCTCCTTAGAACACTCCAAAACATAATAAGGACAAATGGGATGATTTTAATGATATTTAGGGGTTATAAATAAGACCTAACATGCATTGGTTTTATTATTAATCATTGATATGCTTCTGGACATGAGTTATCACTACCTATAATCTAGATAACTCCTCATTGACTCACCCCTCACACTTGACACCAAACATGTCTTTAGTTTTCCAATATGATCTATAAAAGGGAGTTTATTAAACCTATAAAGAAAATTCATGGACTTATATTCCTTTGAAATACATTAAATGGCTTCCTTCTTAGAGTTTTCACCTTCTCACTTGCTTGTTCATTATGCCAGTTTGGACTAGCTGAGATGAAGGCACTTGAAGAGGCACTTGTGATATTTTATGATTAAATAAATGGACATTATTATTTATCTAAAATCCAAATATTTTACCCAAAGTGACTTTCATCCTTTGACACTCTCTTGAACCTATAAAACACCAAAAATTATTAAATAAATCATTTTAATACCCTATCCATACAATCAGGGTATAATCCAAATGGAAGGGGAGGAGACATAAGGCATCCTATATAACTTCAAATCATCTCAAAATCCATTTTAGTAAATATATATACATCTCCTTCTTCATTTTCCCAATCAGGTCACTAGTAAGGGTTTTAGAGGCTTTAGAGTCATTTTGCCCTCTAAGGATTGTTCATACAGGTCTAACATCCAATTTGTGAAAAAAATACACAAAATCCTTGTTAGATACCTCCTTAAACATCCAAAAACTTCTTAGACTCACATGAAAAGTATCCATGTATGTGTGAGGCTCTCAAGTTAGCCTCTTAATCTTTCTTTTCCATTTTGTATACCTTATGATGGTCTTAAGCCAAGATATGGTTTCCTTGTGGTTTCCTCTACACTCAAAAAGATTGAATACACCTAATATCTTCCCATGTAGGTATTTTGATTATTTAGAATTTTTATCTAGTGATAAAAGCAAAGTTTGGACCCTATTAGGCACTAGCTCTAATCAAGACCTAATAGGTGTGTCTGCATGCTTATGGGTTTAGGAAACCCTAACATGTTTCTCACCTATGTGAAGTCTTATACATGTTATTCCATGCCTTATAAAACTTTATCCACCTCCATGAAAGGTTTCATCAATGCCTAGATTATATTTTAATCATATTTATGGTTTACCTATAGGGTTTAATTATTTTGGAGTGTCCTCTATCTGAGACATAAAAAAGGGCATCTCCCCAATTTCCCTCTACCAAACATGTCAAAATCTTAGACAAACCTTTAGTATGATGAATGTTTAGACTTTATATATATATGTGGATTTTAGGTTGCCCTTAGAACCTTTCCATGTCCTATATCCATGTTATGGGAGTTATTTTAGGTGTCTACCATTACTATGGAGTATTTTAAAACACATCTATCTCTTTAACCTTTGGCAACCTCTCTATTGTATACTTTGTACTTGACTGGTCTAGACTATTGACTATGTTTTCTTACTTAAGGGAGACACTTGGAGGTGCATACTACATGGTTGAACCTTGAATATTATGCCTAAAGACCTTATTGGAGTTCCCAAGGTCATTTTACATCCATATATATCTATTCACATCATTTTCATGTTGTGTTAACACCCATAACACCATAATCTAGCTCACTATCAATTATAATCAATTATAGTTGACACTGATGGGATAACAGGGGTCCTATAGGTATGCATCATCCTTCAAATTTTTTTCTTAAACCCATAGTATTCATCTAAGGTATTAGGATCAACTCAAATGGTAATTGTTTATGTTTGTAGGTTCCATTTTCCAAGGTTTACCTTGAGTTGTAGGCACCTATAGGTAGATTGTAGTAGCCTTTTTTAGAAAAAATACACATATAGGTGTTTATTGAGGTAAAAAAATTTGTACTCTATCCCTCCCTAATGTTATCTATTTCCTTATATTATATCTCAACTCAATAAGACCACTCAACATGGTGATATACTTTATACTACTATTATGGATTGTGAAAGTCGTTTGAGGTTCAAGAAACTGTAGTTAACACCAAAAAGTTAAAGTGAACAAATGTCAAGAATTGAGGTCTCTAAATATCATGTTACTCTAGTCAAAACCCATTCTATTTTTCATTGGTAATATCCATTCATGAGGGATACAAGATATGATCATTTATATTCATCTAGGCTCCTTGAAATATTGTCATATATTAACACCAAAAGTGGTTGGGGATCTATTTTGGAGCTTTTAGGGAACTTGGCCCTAAACTCAGTTCTTTAATCTTAAAACTGGTTTCTTGAGCCTTTCTACTCTTCAATGACCTTAAACATGATTTTCATGGTATTTTATAACTTCCAAACTTCATGAAGGTTTCAAACATGTCAAACTCTTCCATGACCATGATTTAAATCTTTGTGTAAGGTTAGTTGTAGGTATGCATAATATGCATGATGAAGGATCCTATAACTAGTCTCAATCCTTCTCAGAATACCTCAAATTTATTTTCTTCACCTTGAATCGATTTACACAATCTATATGCCTTGTTTGAATGTAATTATCCTCCTTTAAGTTACCTGTAGGTACAGATTAGAATTGTAGGCATGTGTATATGTGAGAAATAGTCATCATAGTTAGTCATATATCACTCGGAGAGGTTTAGTTTGATTTATCATGTTGCAAGAATATGTCAAATGCCTCTTAGACTCTTTAAACACCTCCATTAATGTCCTCAAAACATCACACACCATGATTTAGCTGATTATGTGTCACATCCTTGATTATGTGCTTGATCAATGCATGATATTTAGAGACCTAGCTTGGAAATAAAGTTATTTTTATGACATTAAAATCATGGATCACAACATATCACATTCACATGAAACCATTGTAGGAACCAGGACCTTTGTATTTGATAGAATATGTCTACAACTTAAAATGATGGTATCAACCTCCAATGTGAGATGTTTATCTTACCAAGTCACTTCCAAAAATGAAACCAAAGATTTAAAACATGAGAGTATGGAGTATACATATTTTGGAAGCAAATTAAACAATATATTTATATGGACTAGCTCAAATAGGAGAAAAACTAGTAATGTGTGGGGATTAGCTAATAAAATAAGACAATAAAATTATTAGGAATGGTTCATAAAGTATGGGAAACCATTATTACAAATCCAAAAATTAAAATTAATAAAACCAATATTATTATACACCACCAAGAGAATTTGACCTAGAATTCCTCTTATTAGTCATACCATCCAAAGACATGTTGACCAGTTTTACTTGCCTAATAGAGTGATGAAGGAGGGAAATGATTTTTACCCATTTTTTTCACTTAAATAGAATATAAAACATGGTAATTGAGTTAGGTAATATTAGGGGTCACTCCATAAGCTTCTCCCACATGCCATTCTTCCCCATAGGTCATATAACCTTCAAAACTCCCTCTTTTTCACTATTTTATTGATTTTGAGTTAGGAACCTACAAGGTTTAGTTAGTACTAACATTATTGACAAGTAATATGACATAATGGACATTTTAATATAACTTATAACACTTGGACACTTTGTAAAACCATAACACCCTCATTTATCACCTATTTATGACCCCTTAGTGACACAAAATGACATAAGGACTAAAATGGACCATGACCAAGGCCAATAGCCTATTAAATCACATCAAAATGTCTATGACACATAATATGACATTATATTATACCCCTATATCAAGTTTTGGACTATAGGTGGTTGAACTATTTTGACTTTTGGTCAAAATAGTCAATAGTACTTGAGAAACTTAATAAGCTTTAGAGACAACATTTAGACCTGATCCATTGTCTATGAGGATATATTTCACTTTGTGCTACATTATGACAACTTTTATGTAGAATGGATTTCTATGAATAGGTCCAAAATATAATATACCACTTTGGTCAAATCTTAATTATTGTCCTAGGGCTAGATGTCCAACCAAAACTTGAAATTTATCTAGAGATATGTCATTGGGAACTTGGGATTGGATAAGGAACTCTATCAAGATATTCTTATGGATGGTGGACATGTGTAAAAAATGTAAAATGGATATTTATGTGGGTGTATTCTATAATTTGCCTTAATATTTAATCTCTTTTATTGTACAATGGTAAATGTCTTGTTTCTAGTCAGAATGAGGGTTGGATGGGTGAAGTGGATGATGGATGTGGGCTTGGTATGGCAATCTTTGACCACTAAGTTGTGATTGCATAATCAAGATTAGATATAGGACTATTGTTGCTAACAAATTATGGTGGTGGGGGACTAGGTAGGATAATTCTTTATTATTAGTGCATTTGTGTGTGGTCATGGGATAAGGATGAGTTATTCATATGTGGTCCAAAGTAGTAATCCTTGTTTTCTAGTACACCTGTATGCAGTATAAATTTAAAGATCACTAAAATGGGTTGGTTCATTGAGATTAATTAGAAATGGTCCTATTTCATTGGTATTTTGTCTCATATTGATGGATATGGTGGAAACATGACCTCCCACAATATGGCCTACAACTTTATTGTAGTCATGTGTAACTACATGATAGATCTATTGGTTATTAACATTGTTCTGGCCTTGGTTCCATCCATTTGGTTGACATTAGTTTACTACTACTAATTTTGTTGGTTCTATCTATGCTATTGATAATGTTATTATTTCATTGGTTGTTGCTATTGCTATTGTTGGTTATTATGTTGTGAAAAGGGATTTTGATAAATTCCTAGGTTCTGATTGAATGTGGAAGCTACATTATCCAATGTTATCTCTATGTTTTACAATATATGTTGAATCAAATGTTTAATTTACACACAAAGATGTAAATTATGTACATTAACTCAATGATACTCATATATTTCATTTTTTTAGTACCAATTTGGATAAGGAATGACCTTAGGATAATGTTTTAGAACTAGCCAACTAATCAGAATAGTGGTGGCAAGCTTATGAAACATAGATTCAATGGGTTCTCTAAGGTCACTAAAGATGTGATGAGTAGGCACAATTATACTTGGAAGATGGATTTGAAAAGTTAGTTGTTTTTGTGTTTGTTGATTTGGTCTAAGCTACTATAATTATTGTGTTTGTTGAAGAGGTTATTGGTTAGGATTAATTTGCATATGCAACATAGGCTAAGTAGATGGTGTTTACACCATTAGACATGTTATTACTCAATTACATTTCTTAGAACATTAGTTTTGTGATTAAATGGATTGGATTTATAATAATTGTTTACCTATGTTGGTTGCAATGTTTACATTTCAACTTGGTTCTGATTTTGGTTTTGGATATTTCTCTAGTTTGTAGTTTGGTTCTAATTTGAGGAGGTAATATTGATGATACATTTGTTAATAAGGTCTCATTTGATCAATAAAATTTTCATTGATTTCCTTGAAAGTATGTACACTTTATAATTCCAAATTTTAAGATATCTCACTATGCAAGTTCTTGGTAAACACAGTGGCTAATTACTTGTTTGGTAAACTATGGGTGAATCAACTTGCAAGTGATCTCCATTGCCGCAAATAACTTGTAAATCTTTCAGCAACCTTTTATTTGTATTGTATCAAATATACCAATGAATATTGTGTTTGAGATTATATGAGAAGTTTTGCATAAACTTGTTTAAAAGATCATCAAAATTAAAAACTAAGTTCTTGGGTAATTTTAGAAACTACTCCAAAGTTTGTCTTGCTAGACTCCTTTGGGACCAAGAGTAGAAAGTATATGTCACTGTAGGCCACTGGTTGATAAGCAACAAATAATTTGATTAAGTGGGAATTTGAGTCTTTTTTCCCCTTGTATGTTTTGAAATTTGGTGGTTCTTACCCTATAGAAAATGGTATTTTTAGACACTCCATGTTGAATGGGTAAGAACACGCATCATCCAAATTGAACTTCTTGGTCTGTTACCTAGCTTGGATGGCAATAATTACATCTTTCATTCGCTACAATTCATAGATAGGAAACTATAAGTAATATTGGTCTGATGTGGAGGCATGGTTTATTGTGGAATGTTGGTTTGGATAGGGAATTGACTAGGAATATAAATACATGGATTAGGATGTAATTGTTGTAATTTCATGTCTTGTGGTGTGATATGCTAGTTAGGATCTGGTATATGGGTCTAGTTTTGGGGAAATTATGGATGAGATGGAAGGATATGGCTAGGAGTGATGTACTACACCTAATGAGATTAATTAGGTACTTTATTCTAATTATTCAAACCTTATTGATTAAGGGGAACTTTTAAACCAAAGCCTTATCATTGAGTTTGTGTCACATTAGGAACAAAAGGTAATTATTGCCTAATTGATACTTTTGAAACATTATAACATCTTTGTTTCATTAATACTTATTGGGAAGTAGATGTATGTTGAATTTTCATCATCAATCACTGAACAATACTTATACACTATTGATTAGACACCATTAGTGATTGTAATGGTATGTTGGTCTGCAATTGAAGAGGTATGTTCATTATTACCTAGTGAGGTAGAACATTGGTCTCCCCTATTAAGGTGGTAGGATTTTTTATTACTAATGTGTTGGTATGTTGGATTGTACCTATTGATGTGGAATATTATTCATCACCTATTTTGGTAGGGTAATAATTATTACATTTTGTTGAGGCGTAACACTAGTCATTATTTGACAACTTAATCCTTATGGTTGCATGCTTGAAAAAGTATATAGTTGAGGATTAGGGGTAAATATTAATTAATGGGAGGTATAATTTCATTCCCCCATTTGAAAACCACTCATGGTGTTAACTAAAGGCATGTTTTGTTATAGACTAGTTATTTGTGTATTTACACCACTTTGGTCTGGATTGGATGATACTAGTGTATTATCCACTATGTTTGGGTCGCTATTTTGCATAGAAGTATAAGACACTTTTTCAATAGCTAGGAAATCAAACATGTTTCCAACTAAAGTGATTCACATGAATGGGTCCACATCTTAATTTTTTTGGCCTATCAGTTTGATTAAGACTCCTTTTGAAAGAGCTAACTCAATAAGAGGAGCTTTTGACATGGTCATATTATTGAAATTATGTGATAAGTTTAGATATGTTTGGTATGTTGTTTGCATATGTATGAAATGATCCTCCATGAGGCCTCTTCCTATGATAAATATATGAGTTTCTTGATATGGAATCAACACTATAGATTGAGGATTAATACAAGAGACATGTTCATTGATTTGATTATAAGGCATGTTGTAAGTTCCTCTTAATAAAATTGGTGAATTATCATGGGGGAAGTCTAATGGAAACTTAGCTCATACCATCGTAGATCTTATTTAAAATTTATCCTTGTTCACAAGTAAGTGACAATAAAAAAATAAGGGTCATAGGTTGATGACATTATGATATAGTATGGTTATTATTGGACTTATTCTATAACTAAAGGTATGCTATCAAGGTATTATGTCATTTTCTCTTGGTATTTATCTAAGTATGGAGACATGTTGACCAAAACATGGCCCAAAAAATCATGGATTTGATCCCTTATTTGAGTGTTGTAAAGTGGATAAGGATCCATCTCATAAATGACATCATCTCCACATGGGTCTTGAGCAAAGTATTCTTGTGTGACCATATTATTATACCCTAGATTGTACATGACTCCACTACAAGTATAGTGAGAAATGTTAAAATCAATGTTGAATGGTTTACAATAGAAGGGGTTAGATTTATACAAACTCTAAAAATAATGTCTAAAAAGACAAATACATTTAAACTTGATCTAACTTGGTCAAAGCAATAGAGATGTATCTCCAAAAAGGTATATACAAAAACTTGGTATAAAATAAACTAATTTCAAATGTCTAACATTAAATGTCTCATTCAAAAAGGTCAAGTGGATGAATGAAAATCAAAATGCCAAACTCTATGTTAAAAGTATTCCAAATAGGTCTAATCTATGAAAACAAAGGCTGTTAGGTGTTGATGTTTCATCCCAAAAACATCACTACATCTAATAGCCTAAGGTAGACCCCCTTTTTAGGAGAAACCCTAAAACTATGAAAAAAATAAATATCTTCCCATTTAGAATTGTGATATATAGAAATCTAGATGCAATTTTCATGTTTACAAATTACTTCATAGGTTCTAAATCTTGTAAAGTACCCACTTTCTAAAATGATAGAATGTAGAACTTTGTGTGCACTATGCACATTGAAAATGTGCAAATGTAATTCAGACCTAGATCCCATAAAACACCCATGACCGATAGAATCCAAAACTTGACATGCACATTTCACATTTACATATGTGTAAAGTTCATGATGGGCTCCAAATACCTCAAAACATATAATCCTCTCTTCCACAAGATGTGTAACTCCATATTTACTTTACAAATTTTCAAATGTGCTAAGTGCACTTCAAGTTTTTCCCTCAACCAACTACTTTTTTCCAATTACCTTTCATGGGATATGGAACCGAAAGTAAACATTACACATTTGTAAACATGTAAAGCGATTTTGGAGTTTTTCATTCAATCAAACCAAGCCATCTACCTTGGAAAACATTGGAATTGATTTTTTCACCTTCAATTTCTACCACCAATCATCATTAAACTACATTTAATATAGGGTTTTCACTATTTAACCAAGTGTTTAGGGTTTTTCATTATCATTTGATAAATTATTAAGTGTGTCTTTTAGAGCTCCAACTACCTACACCATGCCATTAGACCTCAAGCCACATGTGTGCAAGTACATGGCCAAACCTACAAACCCTCAAACCACATCATACATAGTATTCCTCTCAAAATCTTCTCCATAATTATTGTATTTTGAAATGTTTTCAAGTTTTTTCCATTTCCTACAAAGAGTTTTCAAGTTATAATTGTTTATTTCAAGTGACATTTTAGGTTTTTCTATGTTTTTGCAGTAGTTTATCATTTTTCATGGTTGTTTCATCCAAAATTTGCAATAATAAGTCTAGGTTATACTCTAGGGTTTTGTTTCCACAATAGGAGTTTTGTATTTTTTATAAAGCATTCATTATCTAAAAACCCTAGTTTTACCTCCAAGAAATATTTCCAAGCATATACTTCCTATTCAAAACAATTAATATTCTACAAGATCTTCTAATGTTTCTATGGATTTGTGACTTATCTTGAATATCATTGATCTTTGTAAGCCTTCAAGATTCCATGAAAAGTATACCTACTTTAAGCACCTTCTACCTCTATAGAAACCCAACTTATTCTAGATACCTTACATATTTCTATAAAAATGACATGATTCCAATACCTTCTATCTCTATGGAACTTTCACCTACCTCAAACACCTCGTAGTTCTATCAAATATTTGAGTTATTCTAAATACTTTTAGATCTTGCTAATTTCATAGTTGGTTTTTCATAATCAATAACTTTAGTTTCCATGCCTCCTAAGGAAATGAAGTTCAAATATAAGGGTCCTAGAGTGACACCTCACTTGGATTCTAATGTTATGGAGATAATAAATACAAATTTAGGTCATATTAACCTAAGAGATTTTTGGGCTTAGATAGTTGCAAAATTTAAGAATGAATGGATCCAAAGTATCTATGACTATGGCTTACCACAACTTGAAGCCTTCCTATTTTTAGTTCAAAACCTTGAGTTGGTCCTCATAATGGCCCAACACTAAGATCCTGATAGAAGAGAGTTATGCAATGATAAAGGGGAAAAGATTCTAAATCTATACCTTAATTTTATCAGTTTAGTATTTGTAATACCTAAATTTGAGAGTTACCTAGACATAACTCCACAAACATCTACATAGTTCTTCAAATATAAATGAGATGGGTGTCAAAAGATAATCAAAAAATAATGGCTCAAGTACCCTAAGTATTCATCCACTGGGATACTAAAAACCATGTATAGAGCTAATTTTATTGATGAAGTAGGGGACATATCATTCTATCACATAGGTTCACTGATAATCCTAATTCCAAGTGTTATCAAGAGTGGACATACCAATATATCTGGACCATCTGAAAAAATAAACAATACATTCATTGGGCCTATTTAATAAGTGATTCCCTTCATAATCAATTGATCAAGGTGAAAACAATGGGAATATACATCTTGGCCAAAGGAATTATTCCCAAGCCTTAACATAGCTCCTAAAGAGATAAATAGAGTATAAAACTACTACCCTGATCTCAAACTATTGGCTAGTAGAAAACACTTTAGGAGACTGAATGATGCTTTCATTTACATCATCATTATCATGTTTGTTAAGGATATTAGGAGAATCAAGTTATCAAAGGTAGTGATATATGATATCATTAAATGGGGTTCCTAATTCATATAGTTCCTCACCTTTTCTTACATTAGGGCTGATAAGTACACTAGTTGTCCTTATAATCTTCATCGATATGTGAGTGAAAAATGGGCACTAATGGAGTTGGTTAAGCATCTCATGGAAGCACATAAACTTCTTTTTGATAGGCATAAGGTAGAGATACATTTCCCAATTTACATTGGTAGATATACATGCCAATCCCTCCTCAAGGACAAGTGTGTTGAGTCCAATATGGGCTAGATGACATTGAAAAATTTAGAGTCTAGACCATTTTTTGACACGTATGGAAAGATTACAAGTGCATTGGCACCTATAACATATGATCATGTTCCATACTATGGGGACTATTGACAAAATTATGGAGATGAAGAAGTTGTCAAAATGAGGGATTATTCTAGAATGCCCCTTTAGCATATCAAAGACTATGATATGGTACCATTTCTATACATTTTGGTGGATGATGACTCTATAATTAACCTAATTTATTACACATAACTTACCACAAGTTAAATGGTCAACTGCATTGTCCCTTTCTATTTTTGATAAAACAACCCATGTGATTAATAAAATTATCAATTAGATGGGATCAAGGGAGTACAAGTCATAAGAGAGACCATTGGGGTGAGATAAACGTTATAAAAATTAAAATGGTGGGGATCACTCCATCAGTAGAGGGTCTAGGAGAATCATTTGAGGAGCTTGACAAGAAGAAGAAAAAGACTAAGGCAAAGAAGGGAGATCAAGTAAAGAGGTAGAAGCTATATAATAATCAATTCATATTTCATATAAATACATAATTCAATGACATAGGATATATAGCTTCATATCCCATAGCTTTGGCTCCTATTTCCATTCCCCCTTCTCCTACTCACATTGTTCTAGAGGTTTCAACACCTCCACCACCTGTCTCTACTCCTCCAACTTCTTAGGTTCCCATTTCACCTCATGTTTTAACACCTCTACCTCCTATTTCCATTCCAATTATATCTAAAATATCCACTTCACGTACCATTCCATCTACATTTCCAACTGAATTAAGCCAAGAACAAATAATACAAGTAAGTCAAGTGGACACTTAGGGTCCCCCATCAGTGGAATCTCAAGTTTCCACTCCATCTTTCCTTCTTCCAATTTCACCTTCCATTTTTCTTCCATTCCCTCTTTTTATTCCATTCATAATATCTTCCATTCCATATCCATTAGTTGTTAACACTACATAATAGTACTTAGCTATGAACTCAATCATCCTAACTTTAGCCTCATAGGCCACCCTAATTCTTGAAGTTAATACTATTCCATTGTCATCTCCATTCTCTTTCCTTTCATCATCAACCCTAAGTGGTCCTACCCATTTGATTGATACATTTAATGCTTTGGATTCCACCCTTCCACCTATCCCTAGATTCATAAACCCTATGTTTATTCCACCTTCCACTCCCCCAATAGACACAACTATTCCCATTACCTCCACTTCATCTACTCTCACTATTTCTATAAATCCATCAATTGAAATTGGAGTAACATAGGAACTTGATGTAAATGTTGATTTTTAGTCCACTAATGAAAGTGAACCTTCATAGGTGCCTCTTGAGAAACCAATGACAACATCTACAAATGAATCTACTTTGGTCATAGTGTCTATAGTGTAGATACATTAGCTAATGATTCTTTGATGATAGTATCAAAATAGAAAGGGGATACTCTTAATTAGCTAGCTCAGTTAGTATGGAAGAATAAGAAGTAGATGATATACCCTAGCACATTGTACTTTGGTCTCTCATAGGTCATGAAGAAGTCCATACTAACTCCCAATACCCTCTCCAAGACAGTCTCCCCACTAGACAAATCAAAAGAAATTATTATGGTGGGAGACTATCAAATTTATTAGATCTACCTTGGATGGAAAATGTGAGGATGCAAACATGATGTAAAACTATCATTGATTCTATCTTAAAGAGAATATATCATGAAAATCCAACCAATAATGAACTCAAGAAGCAAGTGTAATAGCTTACAAATGTATTAAAACAATTTACACAACCTAGTAGATCATTGTAAAAACTACATGCAATGTAGCCAATCAATTAGTTTTTGGATCAAACCTTCATTAATTTAGTCTGAGAGATGGCTCACATAGGGAGGGTTATAAAAAAATGGTCATAGGAATTAATTGCTAAAAGTTATTATGTCATTGCTTCAATGATGGAAAACTATAGAATCATTAGGGAAAGCAAGAATACCTTGAAATATCAGGTCAATAAGTATGAAAAAGATACTCAAACTTTAATCTTGTATTATCTAGAATCGAGAGCTATAGATTTACTTAACGTATATGTCCTCATTATTAAAAAAATATTTAATGATGAATTTGAGCATGAGGAAACCATATGGCTACTCAATTTTGAATTAGAGTATTAGTAGAAGCTACTCACCAAGCCAAAGAGGCTCATGATAAAGAGGTTGATGTATTGTAATACATTGATGGGATGATGAACACAATGCCATGACAAATAGTATCTAATGAAAATAATTTATTTCAATTGGAATAATTCCAAAATAACATAAATAAAATAGTTGAGAAATAATTTGCAAAGGACATAGTCTTCACCCTAAATTCTATCCATTGCTTTCTCAAGTATGAAAGAGTAATTGATAAGATGAAAATAGAAATGCATGGAATAAGGACTTCAAGGAATAAATTATTAGACATGACTTTAGATTGTGCAACCTCTCACATCTACTCCCATGGGTCAGATCTAGAAAAAATACAAGAAATTTTCAAGGCCTTTGATGAATATACTAAGAATATGCATGCCAAGGATGATAAGAAAGCTAAAGAAGTTATGGACATTGATTAATATTTTCTTTGATTAAATATTTTCAAATGTTTTAAATGCAATTTGTAATTTGATCTCAAAAACATTATAAGTTTTAATCATAAATGTACAACTATATTTTATAAATCTTTTTGAAAAAGAGAAAACATATTTTTCCACTTTATATTTGGATAATGTGAAAGTGCAAATGTATGAAGTGTAAATTACACTTTTTATTTTTACAAGTATGAATTGTTAAAATTAAAAAAGCATGAGGTAAAAATTAAAAGGTTCATTTTGACAAAGTGATATGACTTAAAGTTGTAAAAATCTCACTTGTGTTTTACAAGTTAGGGTTTTTCATAAAAGGGGTAACTTGAATTTATTCAAAGTTATCTTTTATTTTGGAACTCAAGTTCTATTTTGGGTGCTTCTATTTTTATATGAAGATATTTTTGTAGATAATAAAGATAAAGAAGCCTTGAATGGAGATATTCAATTTAATTCTATGTCATTACACCTTAAGGATCACTCTTAGCTCTTGCACGCCACTTTTCAATTATTCTATAAGTCTAAGACACCAAAAATAGTGGAACTCACCCCTTTTGCATGAGCATTCTAGATATGCATGATTTTCTTACTAGGCATCCAAGTTTGGACAACTACATCTCATATATGAGATATTTTTGTATAAAAATGGGAAAACCCCATTGCCTAATCCATCTTTTTTCTATTAGAGGATATAATTTTTGTATTTTGAATGTATTTTCTACAAGCTATAACCCTTATGATAGAAATAAATTAAATATTTACCTTTCTTATCTAAGAGATCTCTATCTATGTCAGTTATTTGATTATTTGTGTTAGTTTTGTTCTTATTTCAATCATAAGAAATTCATTTGTGGTATTTTTGCCCCTATGAGAATATTGTTTGATTAAAATAAATTACTCTTTTCCATTTTGTGAAAGTAACTAAATATTGCCTCTAATTTCTCATATGTATAATATTGTGCTAAAATCACTTCAATAAAATTCTTTATTCCATTGTGTTTATCAAGCAAGAATTAAGACCCATAAAATTCTAGTGCAATCATTATTTTATGTTTTTGTAAAGTTTTATTTTTCCCCTTTACTCTATCAAAATTTTTAGTTTAGGAGAAAAAGATACTAAAAGAGTGGAATTTCCATACAAATGGTATCTACTATTTGTATCAAATATAGTGAAAGGAATTCGGCCTTCTCCAAAGGTTAATCTCAATTTTCCAAGGTTCCACAAATAGGAGGTTTTCCCATTATATCATTAGGTGTTGCATGGAGAGTTATTCTACATTAGAATATATGTAAAACTTATATGATAATAATTTTTGGCATGCCTAGTGGGACACAAAAAGTATGAGACATTGATGCTAATATTGTATGAGATTTAGATACATTTCAAAAAACACCTGGTAATTCCACTAATTTATGGCTTTATGATTTTATGGATTACAAATGCCAAGCTAAAAAATGAGGTCAACTAAAAGAGGTAAGAAAGTTGATTTTTTAGAATTGTCAACCCCACTTAAAAATAGATCAATATTAGTTATACCTCATTATAAAGTATATCCAACATGTCTATTCACATCTCATGTAAGTGATCCTACTCCCATTAGTTGTATTCATCGTATAATGGCTAGATAATTTTTAGGTTTGAATGGGGCTATCCATCTTTAGTTGGCCCAATATAATGATATGCCAACCTTAGCCTTAAAAATCCTACCATATTTCAATGGATAAAATCTCACCACTCCTATGTAGCGTATATAAGATATTGCCAATTTATGCACCATCCATAATGTGGTACAAGAAAATGTTGCAATGAGGATCTTAGTCTCCTTCAAGTTTAAAGTTTTATAGTGGTATAGAGTTCTTACCCCCAAATCCATTTGAGTTTTGGATGATTTAGGCACTGCACTATGTGCCCAATTCAACGATAAGAGTGACCATCTTTCCTTGGTTGAACAATTGACTACTATTCATTTAATTCCAATTTACTTTCAATTTGTATCACATTTATTTACTTTATAATCATTAAATGCATGTTTCCTTTATTTTCATTTATATCAACTTAATTTTTATAAATATTGGATTAATAACCTCTTAGTAATCATACGCTTCTTGGATCTAACTCATGCTAGGCAGTCCACTCAATCATCTATCTAACAACCCCTTTTTCTAGTGTCTTTCTTATCTACAATTTATTCCTTCCAAGCTAAAGAAGAGTTCTCACCATCATTTGGATCATGCGCACACTTTTACCAAGTATTATTCTACACACCCTATTGCTAGTTTCATTACTTGCTTCCAAATTAATAAATGAGAAAAAAATAATCTAAAACAATCTCTTCACTACCATTTGGGAACCAAGATACCAAGTATAGCATGCATCAATCATGTATAGGATAATTCATGTGTGCCATCAAGGATGTCAGCAAGAACAAACGAAAGTAATTAAGTCTAGAAAATGTATGAACAAGTCACATCACCTAAGATCCTCATCGTATAATGGTCATCCCTAAGTAGTTAATGATAAATCCAAGGTTTGATTGACTTAATATTAAAAAAATTAGTGTCCTATCAAAATTATCCACTTGTACTCCCATATAGATTTTGAAGGCCATAATGGTGTATATCCACACATGTGTCAATGACTCACTATCTTAATTACTCAATAAGATAAGATTTACCACATTAACAATCACATTCATGTCCAAAAAATAAATTAACATGATATTTAAATGAAAACCAACATGTGTGAAATCTATAAAGCCATCACCCTATAAACTAAGTCTAGATTTTAACCTTGTAAATATTTTTATGACTTGAAATTTCAAAGAGCCAAACTAGTTTTATTACATAAAGAGCCAATAACATTACAATTTTGTCACTTCATTAATCATGGATATTTCAAAACTCATAAGGGGCTTGAAAAATACACAAAAAGAATAAATGGGTGTCGATATAACACTAAAGAAAAAAGTTTTAGTGATCTAGAGCCATTTGATTTCCTTTGAGTAGTAGAGAAATAACTATTTTTCCCAAACTCCATTGATGTTTTGAAACCATTGGCTCTTGTATCCCCTCACCATTTCCATATTATTGATATCAAGCACCTACTTTAAATGTCCACTTTTGGTGACTTAGCAGACATTGTATAAGTCCTTATCAACTACTACAATGATGATAATATCTACATTGGCCCAGACACCATGGTCATGATCAACATAAAAGCAATGGCTTGAGATTTAGGCATGTCTATATGAGGGGACTCCCTTACTCCATACAAGATGATAATGTTGCCTATTCTCCATGAGGTTAGAGATTTTTATATTTAAGGATATATAGGGATCCAAATTTAGGAAATTCATGATGAACCAATGTGCATCCTCATCTAATGCATCACATGGAGGTTCTAGTAAATGACCAAATCTACAAATAAAATTCCAAAAGGGGTCATGGATATCATCCATAATATAATCCACTAAAATAAGTAGTTTAATTAGTTTGAATACTTCATTCAATAGTTACTCAAAAACATTAAAAAGTGTCACACATTTCTAAATAAAAAATTCTAATACCAGTTCCTCATATTTCTATTGTGTTTCACATAATGGAAGTCCTCAAAGGGGGAGGTACACCCCAACACCAACTATTGGTCAGCACAATAATTACCTAACTTTATTTGGACACCTATGCATATATCCCTAGCTCATGAGGTAAAATTCAAAGTATGGTGGGAGGAGTGCTTGGAGCTAATCCTTATACATCCGTAAATGCCATTAGATGTAATATAGTACTTGGGCCAACATGTTGATATCACCTTGATACTTAAAGGTGTATTAATATATATCTATGAGTTATCAAGGTCAACATTTGGACCTCTACCATTATTTGTTACCATGTCCATAGCAAAGGCCAAAGTTTCTAAACAAAAAGATTTTGTATCCAAGCATGCGGTACCACTTCAAGGCATACCACCTAGCATAGTCATCCCTACAACACATTAATAAGAAGAAGCCACTAGTTTATAACCATAAAATGGAAAATTCAAGCTTTCTATTGAGCATAAATATACATTTCCTCTATTAGAGCACAAGACAAGGAGAATGATGACCTAGTTAGATGATCCTAAGGTGCCCCAGATCACAAGCTCATATGACCTACCACAAATGGGCATGGATAAATAAGAAGTATACCAGTTAATGGTTTTTGATATGGCTAGAAACTTATATGATAGGGAGGAGGACAAGGAATTCTTCTTTTATAAGGATATGCACATGGTCTAAGTGTGTAAAAAGGTTCCTCTAAATCTCTAGGTGGACCTACCACCATTCCCTACATCCATCATTATCAACACTATGCAAAAAGAAGCAAAATAGTTATAATGAAGGGTTGATTTCTTCCAGCAACAACCTTTACAATTAAATGTGTTTGTGCCACTTGTAGAAAGCCCCCTAGAGTCACTCATGCATAGACCCTAAATTAGTCACAAGGCTAGGGTTTTGCCTACCCTTGAAGAACACACATTAGATTGACTAACCATTACACATGAAACACAACCTATTTTATCTTCTACTTCACCACCACCCAAATATAAGTTGGTTATCTTGGGATAAAATAAAGCATAGATTTCCAACACTATGGTCCAACCAAGTGATTCAACAACATCAACTGAAGTATAAGAGGTCAAAGAGATCACACCCAAATAACTCATAATAGAATAACAATAGGATTCAAGCAAATAATTAGATCATGTAATAAAATGATGAGTCAAAAAGGAAGAGAATAAACATCAAATGGAGTAGGATTAACAACAACAAGTAATTTGACAAGATAAAGAATTTAAGGATACACAAAAGGCCCATAATGTAGAGGTTGATTGATAGAAATCCATCAACATGGATAATGAGGTACAAGAAGCTATTGACATAACTAAGTAATCATAATAAGTACAAACATAAAAGGACAAAGAAGCTAAGCTCATTACCAAGGCTAAGGTAGTAGAAGAAAAATAGAAATAGGATGTAGTAGCCTAGGCATAACAAGCCAACTAAGATTCCACATGTGTACAACAACAAACCAAGGAAGATATAAAGAAGAAGTAAATACACTAACAATAGGCAAAAACACAAGCATAAGTGTAGGCATAGGATATGTCTAAACAAGCCAAGGCTACTATCCTAGAGGAGTAAAAGAAAGGAAAAGAAGAATGTGCATAGAATATTAAAGAAAAGGAAGAAAAAGCCAAAAATAAAGCTACATAAAAATATATAACTAGGAAAGTGGAAGAGGAGGTTAATTGAAAGTAAGCTAAATATGTTCTAAAGTAACTCAAGTTTGCAATAGAGGCCATAGTGTAGAAATAATAGGTAACTAAGTAACAAAAAGCTAAATTAGAGTAGATAAAAATAAGATAAGTAGTTATAGCTCAAATAGATCCACAACTCCTAGAATTACCTTTGGGAATCATATAGCTATGGTACATCATAATTATGGGTTTTTTATACACCACCATTTCTCTCCCATTTATGACTATGCCATGACTGAACCCTTTATAAACTTTAAGAACATTGGTAGCACTCCCACTTAAATAAGAAACATCATTGAATGTTTATAGACTCCCACTAAAGAAATAACTTGAGGGTGTAGCAACATTCCAAGAGTCCATTATGCAGAAGGTTGCATTTTTAGAGTAGTAAATGCATCAATCAAAGGCTAAGGATGTCAAGTTCAAGGCTCACCTTCATGAATATTCAAATTTTATATAGGACCCCTATCTTGAGTTGGTCACTCAAGCAATTAGGCTCCAAGTCATGTCCAACCAACTCAGACTCAATACTTTGGTCTTTGAGTTAACCAAGGACTGGTGTGCATCCAAAAACATTTGTGCAGTTGGTAAATTAGGATAAGATGTGGAGACTAAGGTTGTGACTCTCACTACATTTTTTGAAGAGTACTAAGATATATTAGATACTACTATACTATAGGCATAATAAGTCATGTATAACTTGCTAGACTGGAAGCAACAACTAGATGATTCTCTATCTAGTTCCAGTGCAGACTTCTCTAAAGATTCCACAACTAAAATAACCATAAGAAGCCAAAATAAAACTAAGAAATATTATGATGGAGAACTCCAAAATTCATTCAATGTTAGGGATAATGTGCATTAAAACCTTCTCAATTGGTAGGGTTAGCTTCTGCATAGTTCTTTCACTGGGATCTAATCTCAATGTCACATAGAAAAGATGAAGCAATTGAGTGGAGATATTCACAATAGGTTCAATAACACCAACATATCCATGATCATATTTGATGACACCCATATGAAATAGATCATTGGTTACCATGCTTCATTGTGACCTCTATTGTAGATGATCTAGGAAGTCATGTGTAATATCCCCAACCAATAGGGGCTATAGAAATACAAAAGCTCTAATACCACTATAATATCCCTTTCTTAGGGTCTCCCTTTTTTTAACAAAAGCTCTGATACCACTGTAATATCCCCAATCAATAGGGAATATAGAAAGACAAAAGCTCTGATACCACTGTAATATCCCCTATTTCCCTTCAAATCTAAAACTGAATATTTTTTAACTATTTCTCTGTATTTGGCCTTTTGATGTTTTTTGCATGAATAAAGATATGATTTTGCAAGATAAATTCAAATAAACAAATAAACCATAGTAAATCTCTTAACTGGCAAATCACTAATCTTATTATTCATCCAGTTGATTACAAATAAAGTCCTCTATCATGCATATCAAAGAATATTAAAAATACTATCTTAAAACCCTGGTCTTTTGCAAATCTAGAAACAAACCTTGAATCTAGAATGGCTTGGGTTTTTGTGTCAAAACACAGTCATCGACGTCGGTTATATTTCCATCATCAGTCAACTGTGTTTTGACACAGAAACCCGAGTCATTCCAGATTCAGGGTTTGTTTCCAAATTTGTAAAAGACCAGGGTTTTAAGATAGTATTTTTAATATTCTTTGATATGCATGATAGAGGACTTTATTTGTAATCAGCTAGATGAATAATAAGATTAGTGATTTTCTAGTTAAGAGATTTACTATGGTTTATTTGTTTATTTGAATTTATCTTGAAAAATTGTATCTTTATTCATGTAAAAAACATCAAAAAGCAAAATACAGAGAAATAGTTAAAAAATATTTAGTTTCAGATTTAAAGGGAAATAAGGGATATTACAGTGGTATTAGAGCTTTTGTCTTTCTATATTCCCTATTGATTGGGGATATTACAGTGGTATCAGAGCTTTTGTTAAAAAAAGGAGACCCTAAGAAAGGGATATTACAGTGGTATCAGATCTTTTGTATTTCTATAGTCCCTATTGGTTGGGGATATTATAGTGGTATTAGAGCCAAATTCTTGCCATCCTATTGGGCAAACCAGAGCCAAATTCCTGCCATCTTGTTGGGTAGACCAGAGCTTTTGCCCTGCCATCCTGTTGGGTAGTTTGGGTAGTTTGGACATTGAATCGATGAGTTAATCATGGGTACTTCAAGTACTAAAAAATAGTGGGACAAGGATATGAAGAAGCTGAAACAAAGTTTGAACCAGTTGGTTGAAACCCAGAGGAGGATGAATGAAATACTTTCAGACCCTACATTCGAAGCCAAATTAGTACGACGTATGACATCTTTTTTTAAAGGGTCCACAACACCACCTTTGGATTGAGGGGCTCTTAATGATCTGCATAGGAAAAAGCTTTGCTTATACTACAAAGGTCCATATGAAGCCAATCACAATTGTCATTTGAGGCCTAAGGGCAAGGCAAATTGTGTGATGTGGGCATATTGTGAGGATTCGAAATCAGAAGATTCTGAACAACAGGATAGTTTTGAGGAGTCAGAGGTAGAGGCTTTAGAGCCTAAGGTAGAGGTAATGAAGGTGGCTCCCTAGGATTTTGAGAGACATGTGGATGAGCTTACTCATGGGGATTTGGTTAGTTAGTTGCAGAGGACAAGGGAGCTAGAGATTGTGATGATGAGATAGTTTTAGCAGCAGCTTCTTCAGAGTTAGATGAGGATGAGTCTAATGCTAGCATTTAGAGTGTGGAGGTATACTCAGAGGTTAGTACATTGAGTGTTATTGGTGAGTATGTTCATATAGTTTTAGCTGAGGAACATGTTGTTCAGGCTGACACACATGTTCAAGATTTGGGAGTACCTGGTCCTGATGAGTTTGGGATACCAGTGGAGTCAAGTCTCTAGATTAATTCTTCTCACACCGATGACAGTGTGGTATATTTGGTCATGCCACCTTTATAGAGGGATCAATTATGGGATGGATTGGCACCATCTTTTGTAGATGGAATTGGCAGTTGCAAGTTACACAGCCTACAGTATCGACACATCCAAGGCAGTTGTGATTTTAGAGATTGGTTGAGTTTCATTTGCCAGTTTGATTATCGATTCCTCTTGGTCATACTTAAAAGGATATTTCAAGAGATTGCATTGATTGTCATTAGTATAGATCATGACTACATTTGGGATCCAGGTGGATTGATGGGTTTGTTGTTCTGAGATTGCTTGGGGACAAGCAATTTCAGGAGGGGCAGATTGTCATGTCCCCTTTCCAGGTGACATCTTCAGACTTGATGATTAGTCTATTATGCAACCTTCATAGGCTGATAGGATGGTTAGAGGGTCTTGATGGAGATTGGCTTGGCTTTGTTTAGCAGAATTTTTCTAGTTGGCTTTCGTTTGGGCTCAATCGGACATGTATTGAGGGAGATATTAATATTTGATTGATTTAATTAAATATTAATTATTTAGCATATTTTAATTGTGCAACCCTAATTCTAATTTAAGAAACCCTAATTAGGGAAAGCATACCTTTTTGAGGGTATAAAGGTTTCTCATGGGAGAGAGTTGGAATTATCCATTGAATATGAGATTATGATTATGAATTGATTATTGATATTGATTTTTGCTAAGAATTCTTCTGTGAAGACTGAGCCAAGGGTTCTAAGATTCCATTTGCATTGGAGAATGTCCACTCTTCAGTGTGTGCAATTTAGAGGCTGTGAAATATCAGCTGATTTATTGCCAATTTGAGAGATAGCTTCATATAGAAGTTATCACAGAGGTTTACAGGTTTGGGAGATAACTTCACACAGAAGTTATCACAAGGATTTTAGGTATTTATTTCCTTATGTTTTGATTTAATAAATTATATAGATAGAGATCTCAAATTAGGTATCCAAAATACAAGCTGTAACATATTATCTTGCTTTTGTATAGAATTTGTACCAATTTGTACAATTTTGTACCGATTTACCATAGGCCAGACAGCACCACAGGGGACATAATAACTGACATCGGCATCTCAGTGACCGACATCGACCGACTAAAGACTGACATTGATAGAGTAGCCAACCAACAGTGATCGACATTGGCCGTATATCGACTGATGACAGTGACGGTGTTGTTGACATAGCAACCCAAGAGCCATTCCAGATTTGCAAAAGATCAGGTTTTGAGATGATATTTGTATTACTTTATATGCATGCTAGAGATTTATTATTATAATCATTCTAAAGAATAATAAGAGCAATGATTAGCAAGTTGATAGATTATACTACTGTCTATTTATTTAATTTAATTTATCTTGCAAAATTGTATCTTTATTCATGCAAAATATCTAAAAGCAAAATATAGAGGAATAGTCAAAAAAAATATCCAGCTTCAGAATTGAAGGGAAAAAGGGGATATTACAGGTTTCTTAGTCGACCAATGTTGTTCACTGGACTGCTGATGTCAGTCTTTGTGCTTCTCGTGGATGCGAACAGCCTGATGCAAAACTGTACAGAGTTATATAGATCTGTATAGATCTCGTACAAGAGCTAATGGAAAATAGTGTGGCCTGTATGCTATACTCTAGATCTGAATAAATATAGCCTAATATGGAAGATCTTTATTCTCAACAATTACTCAAACAAAACCTAATGACTATAGAAATACAAAAGCTCTGATACCACTATAATATCCCCTTTTTCCCTTCAATTTTGAAGCTGGATATTTTTTTTGACTATTCCTCTGTATTTTTCTTTTAGATATTTTGCATGAATAAAGATACGATTTTGCAAGATAAATTTAATTAAATAGATAGAGAGTAGTATAATCTATCAACTGGCTAATCAGTGCTCTTATTATTCTTTAGAATGATTACAATAATAAACATCTAGCATGCATATAAATTAATATAAATATCATCTCAAAACTTGATCTTTTGCAAATTTGGAATGGCTCTCAAGTTGCTGTGTCAACAACACAGTCACCATCATCAGTCGATGTATGGCCAACATCGGTCACTATTGGTCTGATCCTCTACCGATGTCGGTCTTCAGTCAGCTGATGTCGGTCACTGAGATGCCGATGTCGGTTCTTGTGTCCCCTGTGGTGTTGTTTGACCTATGGAAAATTGGTACAAAATTGTACAAATTAGTACAGATTCCCTACAGAAGTAAGATAATATGTTGTGGCCTGTATTTTGGATACCTGATCTGAGATCTCTATTTGTATAATTTATTAAATCAAAACATAAGGGAATAAATACCTAAAATCCCTGTGATAACTTTTGTGTGAAGTTATCTCCCAAACCTGTAAACCTTTGTGATAACTTTTGTATGAAGCTATCTCTCAAATTGGCAATAGATCAGCTGATATTTCACAGCCTCTGAATCATACACACTGAAGAGTGGACATTCTCCAATGCAAATGGAATCCTAGAACCCTTGGCTCAGTCTTCACATAAGAATTCTTAGCAACAATCAATATCAATAATCAATTCATAATCATAATCTCATATTCAATGGATAATTCCAACTCTCTCCCATGAGAAACCCTTATACCCTCAAAAAGTTATGCTTGCCCTAATTAGGGTTTCTTAAATTAGAATTAGGGTTACACAATTAAAATATGCTAAATAATTAATATTTAATTAAATCAATCAAATTTAATATCTCCCTCAATACATGTCTGATCAAGCCCAAACGAAAGCCAACTAGAAAAATTTTTCTAAACGAAGCCAAGCCAATTTCCATCAAGACCCTCTAACCATCCTATCAGCCTACGAAGGTTGCATAATAGGCTAATCATGAAGTCTAAAGATGTCACCTGGAAAGGGGACATGACATCATGTTAGACTAGAATGCTTATAAGATTGATATGACTCCCTTTTCCAATGAAGTCACCCATATTGTCAACACACTTGTGTATCAACCACCTTCAAAGATCTAGTAGATCATCTCTTGATACAAGGTTGTGCAATCTAAGTCTAAGGACTCTTCTAGTTAGTCATTGTCTATATCCATGCCACCTCCACCAAGTTAAGTACTACATAGAGTATGAATTTTGTAAAATTTTATATATAATTTTATATTGGGGATGATTTAATAAGACAAGTAGGGATGGGTTGGTTGAAAATACATAAAGAGAAGCCACCTGGTTATGCCAACCTATTGAAAATATGAAAGGGTGGTAGGTTAGTATGATAATTAGTTGAAAACTTGAGATGATAGCTAAGTAGTGTGAAACAGGGTGAAAACCAAAAATGGCACGTTGATCAATTACTATGACTCTTACTAGTCTAACCACTTCTTTAACCTCTATTCATTTATGCAATTTTGGAAGATCCTATGACATTATCTTAGGATGAGACAATATCTTAAGTCTAGGAAAGTGTTGGGAGAATAATTTAAATTGTAAAGCTACATAGGAAATTTATCTAGTATTTGTGCATTATGTACTCATTTTGTTGTGTATAAGTCTATTTTATCTTATCTCCATGACTTATAATAGGATATAATATGAATAGGCTCCACTTTTGGTGCCAAGTATGAAAAGAAGATGAACATTCATAAACTACAAACATCTATATATAATTATGTTTGTAAGAAGAATGGAGTTCCACTTTTGAAGAGATCAATAAAGACTTATCTAGTTATGGTTACCTATGTGATTTTTTAAATTTTTTCTTGCATGCATTCTCATGTATAACATTTGAGTACTTTCAATCTAATTTAATTTGAATACTCTATTTATGTTAATGGATCACTAGTTATTTTTAATTTCTACTTAAAGCATGATAATTCACACTTGCTATGTTTCTATTTTCCAACCTTTTATATGAATATTATATACTATCTTATGTAGTAAAGTATATCCTAGCTATCCTCATCCTTAGCATGTTCTGTTGCTTCAGGAACCTCTGTTAACATAAATGAATACACTAACATGCTAATATATCTATCCTAAATCATAGGGGGATCTTAATTAACAAAAACAAATGAAAATCACAACTAAAACTCAGAAGATAAATAATGTCTTACCTTCCTTGAAATCTCCAAATGATTCATTATGTGGCTTATTTAGTTTGTTCTCAAAGAGTCTTTGACAATGGAGTTTGTGTAGCTCCATCTCTCCTTGGCACTGTTATGGATTATGTTGGCTTGGTGTGGATTAGATCAATATTTTGGAATTATAACATTATTGATATGAATCTCATACATGAAAACATGCATTATAACTCTACAATTTCTAAGATCTTTTTAATTCAATGGGCAATGGATTTCATTTAAAGCAAATGGATTTAATCACAAACCAAGGTGAGTCAAGGTGGAATTAAGGCTTGTAATGGGTGCAAAACTAACCTAAGTGAGTCAATACTAACCCCAATGGAGTTAAAAGGTGTTAATTACTCATGATTTTCAATGAACAGGCTGGGTCTCCAAAAAGAGATATTTTCTAAAGGCTTGACAACTTGCAAAGGTAATCATGAAAATCTAAAATATTTCATATTTTTTAATTTCCTTTATTTATTTAAATATTACACATGGATAATTCAACTAGGCATTTAATTTGGTTTGGCTTGTTAATTAATTTTGATTAGGCTTTTAGAATTTTCAAGATTTGACTTAAGTTCATGTACTCTAATGAATAGGTCCATCGACCAAATTAAATATTATTATGTTTCATGATGCTTTGAGAATGAATACATGAGAGATTATAATTTCATACAGTAGGATACCCCAATTAGAGATTCCTCAACATGATTATAAGCTTTGATTAATGATGCATAAGAAAATTTTGGGGCATTTAATGATTCTTAGGCTTAAATTGTAATGGTTGGTAGGAATCAATCTAAAGTCTAGCCCAAGGCCATTAGTGGCCAATTTTAGGTTTCTAGAGCTAGGTTTATTATATAGTGTTTCTTTACTAGAGGGTTTAGAACCCTCTCTAGTGATTTTATTTTTGTAAGAGACCCCTTAATTAGGGTCTTATGGATCCTTATTAGTAATGACCTTGAATTTCTAATGTATCAACAAATGAAAGTATAAGTATCATTTATCTTCTTTGAGTTAGGATTGATTAATTGGTTAGATGCATTTTAATTTGTATACATTTTAGGGAACCTAACATTAATCAAAACCTTATACGTTTTATTTCATGAATTCATTTATTATCATATTATATATTTTTCATTTTTGTATTATTGTATTAGACATGTTAGTATAGTTATAATAGTATATGCACATTTTTAAAAAAAAGTAACTCCAACATGATTTTATTCTATTTTTGTGGGTCTTCTCCAAATATAGTGATTGGATTTATCAAATTGACATAATATTCTTATTTAATTATAGACTTGCATACATAATAAAGCTAGTTGAATCAATTTGTAGTTTTTTTTCTCTAGCATATAGGTTTGTAGACATAATCAAGCTAGTCGACTCTATTTACATGTTATTTTCTAGCATATATGTTTTCAAGCTACATTGAACAAGTAAAATCTATTTTTAGAATATAAAAATCCACATTTGAACAACACACCATAAAATTTTAAAACTAAGCATCTTTAAAACCACAAAGTTCATTCTTACCTTCTCTATCATTTTCTTTTTTCACTTACATTACTATTTTTCATAAGTTTGTAGTCAATAAAAATTCAACCCTACAATAATTTGGGTCAACTAGTGTGACATAGTTCTATAGCTTGTCTTACCTCTAGAAGACATAAATGACCTATTTCGATTGTGTTCTTTTGAATCTTACTTCTGTATAATAATAGCAACCCTTTAGACTATGTTGTATATTATTTGCATATAATGTCACCTAAATTAACTATAATCTTCATATTCAAAGGAATTAACTTATTTTGATAGTAATTAGTTCACTTTTCATTCAATTTTGTGTATGCTTAGAGTAACAACATAGATTAATTAAGTGGTTTTTCAATTTATAGATTTAGTCACACTATTTTTCTCTTTTACACACACTTTTAAATTATTTTACACTAAAAAACATTAAACATTTTTATTCCCAAGGTCTACCTACTTGGATTTCATCACCAAGGGGGAAGTTGAGTTGGGTTTTTAGCTAAGTACAAAAACCTAGTTGAAAATATATATTAGAAAAGAACTAGACACCCTTATCACTACAAGATTATGAAGTGAGGGGGTAAGACCCAATACAAATCTAATACAATCACCAATATAGATCCATTTCAACCTAAACAACCTAAAACTATCCATAGATTACTTTTTAGTTCCTTCTTATAGCCAACCCCTATCACATTAATTTCAAATTTTATTATAACCTAACAACATTTAGGAATGACCAATTAATTAGAATTTACATTCAAGTTTATTGTTTTCTTTTTGATAATTATATTTTTTTATTGTAAAATTTGCATTATCTAGAGTTAGTGCAAGGTTTGCGCTATGTGTTCCTATTAAATCAATCACATTGATTTAATTGCTTATGTGTTTCACTTTATTTCCTTAGATATTATCTTTTAAAAATTTTCCTATTTTAAATATATTGTCATCCCTATTGACATAATCTATTGTAGACTATTAATATTCCTTCCCTTAAATACATAATCTCCCTATTTGATTGTGTATTGTTATTAGCCTGTTTAGTTTCTCCCTTTAGAGTAGAAAGTTGACCTATCTAACTATGTATCTTATCAACCTATTATGTTTCCTATCTTTTAGTACATAATAAATCTATCTTACTATGTCCTCTTTCTATCCTATTATATTTCTGATCTTGTAGTACATAGTTGGCCTTTTTTATTGTGTCCCTTTATTCCCTATTTTGTTTCCTATTTTATATAACACTATCGATTAGTTTGATTCTATACATTACTAATTAGTCCTTATTTCCATCAAATTTTTAGCCTCTTTCCTTCATCATGAGTTTCCTATTTGATTATAATATAGATTTAAATCAAGAAAAAATGATGAATTCTACCAATCTTAAAAGGCTTCCAAAGACACAGCTTGTGGCTCCCACCTTGGATGAAAGCAATGTCCATGTTTTCACTTGCACTACCAATTATGGGACTCCTCCCCATTTGTCCTCAAATGATAATGATTTTTTTTTCCTTAGAAGATGAGCATGATATAGAGTACACAATTTAAATTCTCTTCTTCATAAATTATTTTACTCAACATAGAGGAAAATACCCTTCAACCATTTATAATATAACGATAGGTCCTCAAGTAGAATAACCTCATTCACCCTCCCTTACCTTCTCTAATGGATTTGGAGGAACCACTTTCTTTACATCTCAACCTTTTCCATCTATTATTTCTTCTTCACACACCGTGACATCTTCCTGTTATGACTTCTTCAACCTCCATGCCAAGTATTTCTACTAACATGGTAGGTTGCACTTCTAGTGGGCTTATTCAAAAGATTGTTCCCCTTAACCATGCCACTAGTGCATCTTTCGATACCAATTATAACCATGATACTATTGCATATTTTCATACCAATGCTAACCATGCCACTAGTGCATCTTTTATTACAAATTCTAACCATGCTACTAGTGCTTACTTTGATACTAATGATTATCATGCCACTAATGTGGCACATGCTACGACTCATAGTGTACATCAAGCCATGAACACTAATTCTAATTAATCACATGATACACACACTAGTTAAGATACTACCTAAACTCATCAACTGTTAATACAAAAATTCAATCAAATGCATACTTTCCAAACTAATAATGCTAATAAAATGATGTAGATGTAAAACCATCTCATTAACCTTCAAAACCAACCCCAACAGGTTTCATGGGGAGTGAAAAAGCCAAATGATCCCTCACCCCCAAGGGATTCCCATGTTAAACTTATTAATTAACCACCCCTCATTAATAAGACAATCAAACATCTATAAAACAAACCTCTTATACCTCAAATTTCTAATATTGATAAAGGAGGTATCACACCCACCATCACTTATAATGGGTCAAATAATCCCACATTGAACTTAAAGAAATTCGTTAACCTTTATAAAGATTGGGTCAAACTTAATACCTTCATTGCTACCAAATTATTATCTCAAATAATTTTAAGAGATGATATAGATTGGTACAATCAATTAAAAACTCATTCTATCACTAGCCTTGAAGATGTGGTTAACTCACTAGTCCAATAATTTCAAACTAATGATCCCCTTAAGAACAAGACAACTCACTTTATAAATCATAAACAACATGAAACTGAAATGGCATAAGCCTTCATCAAATAATGTTATAAATTTGAGCATAATATGGTGGATGATAACCTTTTCCACCTATTCATTAATGCTCTCTACCCCAAATTACAATATTAGGTTAGGAATCTCTCTCCAATAAATCTGGAAGAATCCCTTGAAAAAGATAAGAAAAAAACTTCCTCATGCATAAATTTTAACCATCTCAACCTATAATAGGCACTTGTATGATCATTACAAACAAAAAACATCATGCAATTAATGATGGCATTATTGACAATTAACCTCACAGGTTAAATTATCACTCCTATCATTCTAAAATTTGCATGTCATGATTGTTTTTATTTTTTTTAAGTATTTTAGTCTTAAAAATTCCTTTAATTGATCATTAGAGTCCATGATTATTAGTTCTTGAGGTTGATTAGGTGAGTTGAGGTTTTGTCCTTCATTTGTCTTGTCCTTATCTAGTCATATTTTTGGCCTTTCTGAGCCATTTTTAGTGGGGAAAAGAGTATAGAGTGTTTTTATGAGTTTATTATCATAATTAAATTTAATTTTATGCCTAACATATGAAAAATCAGGTTGATCACATTCTGGACTAACTCATGACTCAATCTCTTGCATTTTTCACCATCTTGTGACCTGTATAAAAGGTTTTATAAGGTTTTGATGGTATATAATAAGGAATAAGATTAATTACATATTTATTAACCTCATAAACACTTTAAATACAAATTAACACATTTTATATTATTTCAATAATATATCCTTAGTGAATTTGGCTTTTTAGTGTAAAAATAGGTCTTTTTGAGGCATTTATACTAGTTTTTAAAGGATTTTTGTGATAAAAACATAATATATGATTAATTGGGTCCCCAAATCGTCATATTAGTGGTTTTTATGAATATTTAGGTGAAAAATGACAAAAATCTAATTTTCTGCTATATTGACTTTCTTGGCAACTCCAAAAGGGCAGTTTTCAAATGCTCAATATAGAAAGAGGAGAAATATTTAAGATCTAAAACTTTAGAAATTATTAGGGGTAAAATTAATATTTAAATTAGTTTAATATTTTCATGGATTAGTGTCTTCATATCTATGAATAATTTCTAAGAGTGTTAGTAGGTCACTATAGCCTATACATCTAAGAGGGGTCTTTTGTTGCATCTATTTATCAAGCTCAAAAATTTATGGACAAGAATGGTTTTTATGGATGAATTTATAGGTAATTATTCTCATTTTAATTTTTTTTCATTTGATAACTCCTTTTAGGAAATTATTTGTAGCATAAAACCATGTTTCCTTTACTATCTTTGTGAGTGGTCTTTTGGGTTAGTTTTTGAACAAAACCTAAGTTTTTAGAAAAATGTTTTAAAATTAATAGGTTATAAAATTAAATATATAATTAATTACACCCATAATTTATCCAATTAATTATCTATGAGTCTTAATTATGAGTATATCCCCTTTGAAGGAGTTTAAGCTAAGTTGGTCTCTTCAACAAGGTACAAATGCATTTGATGAGATTTATTTTAGTATTAAATATGTAATGAGGTGATATTACATATAATTAACCTATTTAAAAAATTATATCTAATAAAAATGTGTCTTAAGTCACTCCATTAAGGTAAAATTTTTATTTTAGAGCCTAAGATGACTAAAATAACACTAAAAAACTATGGTACTATATTGTCAATTCAAGAGACATTCCAAGGAGATTAATACTCATTTTTAATATTTATATGCTGGTACAAAATCATAAATAAGTGTTAATAATGTCATATCAAGTGATGAAGTGACTATTTGACCTTGGCTCATGCACAATATTCACCTTTAACACCTAGAATGATGAACACCTACAAGTTAGTCACCATGGCAGACTTGAAAAGGGAAATGATTATTATTCCAATGGCTTAGAGGCCAAGTCAATTGGGTATATTTATAATAAATTTAAATTAATAAATAGGTAATATATGATAGATAATGGTGAGGGTGAAAATAGCTACATTATATGCAAAACTAAGATCACATTTGTAGACATGTCATGGATGAAGGAGAAAACATAGGGTTTCAAAGTGCAAGTTGATCATTCAAAGAAAGTAGAGAATAATGGTTATAATACTCACCAAATATTTATCCCATGTAATTTTAGTAAGGTATATGCATTACATGAAGCCATCATCAGTCACATCATGGGTGAAGAGGAGGTAGGGTTTCAAGAAAAACTAATCAAACTAACCTTACAAAAGTATGCATATGCATAAGGAATGCCAAATGAATTATAGGGATGGGATGGATTTGAATATATGAAACATAAGATATACTAACTTTGGATGCTAAGGAATATGAAATGAGATTCAATATTAGAGAGCCTTAGTGGAGTAAGAAAGAAATGTTAAATTAGGACCTCAAACATAGTCATGCATTTAACAAGCAATAAGAGGACCAAAATTGTCATTTGAGGGACTTAAAGGCACAATTATGTCTTAAAATTTGTATGAGAGTTTCCCTATTACTCATATAAGACACTCATCTTATTGTCTTGGTTAGACAAAAATTGGAAGTGCCCACTATTTTATCTTAGACTAAGCTAGGTCTAGATAAGTAGTCAGGAAGCTAAACATGTAGAATCAAGTTTTAAAAGGTTTACAAGGTAAATTAGATCCCTCGTTTAGTTTTGAATTATTAAAACATGTTGTAAGGGTTTTATTTTAATACCTTTTATATTTTTAAGATGAACCATAATCCCTATACACTATGCACACTACCCATATTCATACTCATTAACCTACATCTTACAATTACACCTACAAGTGGATCCCATAGAGACTTGAAAACGTTGCACAAGATGTTTGAAAATGTTTTGGTACATTAATTTAGGTTTTATAATGTTTAATGTGTCATGATAACTATGTTTTATTCCATAAAGAGGCATGCAAGTTTTAAGAGTTATGTGTATATGTATAAACTAAGTTCAGGGATAGATTACCTTAATAGCTCTAAAATAGAGTGTGGGTCACTTTTGAGGATATCATATAATAGTGTAACATGGATTTTTAAGAATATAACTATTAATTAAGAGGGGATGAATTAGTAAATCAACTAAAATAAATCCTAAAAATACTTTTTGAAATAGATTAAAAAGCATATGTAGATTCAAACAAATATGTAGAGATTACACACAAAAATTCATGACACTAGATATATACATGGAAACCCATTGGGAAAAAACTATGGTGAGAAAGACTACTAGAATATACTATTCTAATCTAGTCTCACATTCAAAAACTCATTGGAAAAACCTCAATGGCTACACATCTAAGGGCACCAACCCTAAGGAGACACTAATCCCTTAGTTTAAGAGCACCAACCCTAAGGAGACACTAATCCCTTAGTTTAAGATCACCAACTCTAAGGAAGCACCCACTCCCTAACTAAGCACCAACTTAGATTATCTAATGGAACCTACCTATCAAATCTATATGGAGCTAAAAATATAAATTATAATTTTGATTCATAAAGGAATCTAATATTTTAATCTTGTTTACTGGTATGGTCAATAACTATTCATGCTCTGCACTTTATCTCTCTTTTTTTCCCTTCTCATCTCTTCTCTACCCCTATATCTTTGTGTATCTATATTTATCTATTTGACACAATTCAAACTCACTAATAACTCTTGATTATATCCTATATGTCGTATATATAAGCAATTAATCTAGGGTTTCATATCTTTTCTATGTTCACACAAGTTTTCTAACACATCATGTTCTATTATAGACTCAATTTGTTATCTCTTGAACTATAGGTTTTCCGCATCTTGAACTCATGCTCCACCACCATGATTCTTGGTATTTTACTATATATAACATATACTAGGCTCTAGTTTTGATGCATATGCATATTTACATAGATTTTATTGATTACAATAATCAAACTCATTCTTTATGTCATGATTTATAGCTTACCTACATGTTCTTACATTTGACCATTAGACTGATCATATATTTAAATATCATACATTGGTATCCAATTTGGCACCATGATCTAATGGTCTTCATTAAAACTACTTAGCTTTAAAATGCATCTATTTTATCAATATTTGATAGGCTTACACACTTTATTTGATCTTTGTACACTTACGGATTTTAATTGTTCAACTTTAAAGTGAGTCTGTTGATATTCCTGATTTGAGCTCTCACATGCCATTAGATATTTAAACTAGCAAAATCCTTACTTCTATCTTGATTCTAAATGTTGAGATCTTTATCCCATCTTACTATTTCCTTAGTCTTTATAACACTTACACTCCATCTATCTTCTCAAAATTTCTTAGTATTTGACTTGCCGCTGTGTCAATAAACCTTGAGCACTTTATCTCATTGACTCCACTCACTTTTTTATATCTCATTTAGATGATAACCCACTCACTGTTAGATCTTATGATAAGCTCGATCTTTATATCTTCTTACCTCTCATGAACATGACACTTGGCATTAGCATGTGCCTTCTACACATTGTTGTTAGTTCCCACTATTTAGACACTTGACATCCTCACATTGATCATCAACTAATTGACTTTGAACCATACCATAGATTTATTATTCAATTCTTTATGAATATTACACTTGTCACTAGTACACTTACTCAGAGATCCCTTTGAAAAATTGACTTTACTACACTTCATTGTATATTTAACATATAATTAACTGCTAGTCATTGATCAAGCTAAGATAAACATTAAGTCTAAGACTTAGAAAATATAAAGACTTGATCATTGCTTTGAGCTAGTAATTGCTAGGTCGAAGGGGGAATTTTTACAATGATAACAAGGGCTTAAGATATAACTTAAGCCATTAGGTCCTGACTATATCTAGTCAACATCATAATATAACATGCCTTTTAATTCCATGACTTAAACCCTTATGGTTTAACTAAGAAACACTATAATGTCTAAGAACAAAGATAATTCAACTTTTGGGCTCATCACTCTTCACCTAAACCTGTAAACCATATATCTAAGACGCTCATGAAAAACCCATAACAAATATTTTATCTATTTCCTTTGTAAATATCCATAAATGGTCTTTTTAAAAGCATGCCAACTTTTCAATACCTTTTGTATATTTGACTAAGTATGGGCACCATTTCAAAATGCCTAGAAGGCTAACTTTTCAATGCATAACTCTTATTTCACTTAGTTGCATGACCTGAAATTTAGCACATAAGATCATCTTACATAGGGGATTCCATCCATATATTCATTTTATTTTGAATCCTTCATAAATTCAATATATTACATCATAAAAATGCCTTCTCAAATTTTTATTGTAACCTAAAAATTTGACTAATTGTGGGAAAACACTATCAAAATGCCTGGGAGCCAAAATTTGCTCATGTATATCTTTTGTCACACTATATCGCATGACTTGAGATTCAACATATATAAAATAGGCACAAAAATCAACAAACCCATTTGATCATTTTGTCCTACCACCTCCATGTGTGTAAAATATAACCTTATCAACATGATTACTTGGCTCTTCTTGAACCCTTTTACAAATTTGGCTAAGTATGGAAAACTAGTGAATTATTTTTTAGTAGATAACTTTACATCCCCATAACTTATACCTCACTTCAATGTATCACTTCAAATATAGTGAATAATAACTAGGGACTAATTTGATCACAACAATATGACCAAATCCTCTAGACTCATCCACATGTGGCAATGCTAATGTTAGCAAACTACCTTCGCATATTTTCCTATCATCGACCCAAAATGTATAGATTATAAATATTAAGAACCAGATGAATTCTAATCATGAACACATGCATTCCAATCATCCTTAACATTTTATAGGATCCTTACACATCCTAAAATCATAATACATAGTCCTGAACATCAATGCCATGCTCATAATATCCCTTTTGACATCAATGACAATCATATTTCTAGAAATATCCCCCTTTGTCGTTGGCGACATACCAAATGCTATGATATTATAATATTATACTCCTTTGATATTTTTTACATTGGTTTCTAATGAGTATGAAATAAATCTATTCATACAAAACTTTTTCTCCATTAGGCATGGCACATTTTCCTAATACTCAACTTGGATACTTTCCCTACTTATTCTTTGACATTTGTACTTTTTCTCTAAACTTTTATAGATAGCATTTACACTTTTTCTCCCCCTTTGACATCAATGGAAAAATTAATATTTATAACTATTTTTCCAAATATTTCTACCCTTTTGTTAGATAAAGGAGTTTGTCCAATAATTTGTAACCATAAACTCATTATAACTTTGCAAAAATATGCATAATTGAGTTGCATTTTCTCTCTTCTTCCAAGGATTAACATAGCTTCTATGAGACTCCCCCTGGACTCATGCCCTATCACTAGGATCTAGTTATGTGATGTAGGATCCACCACTCCCAAATTATATCTTAGATACTCAAATTATTCTTTGGTAAGAGGTTTGGTGAATATGTATACAATTTGATCTTGAGTTGGCACATACTCCATTGTGACCTCTTGATTTGTAACCCTCTCTCTTAAGAAGTGATACTTGATTTATATGTACTTGGATTTATAATGCATCATTGGATTCTTTGATATATGAATAACACTTAAATTATCAAAAATAATAGACATAGGTGGCTTGTACTCTACCTTGATGTATTTTAATGTTTTCTTCATCCACAAGACTTGAGTGTAACATGCCACTACTACTACATACTCTGCTTCTATTATAGAAATATTAGTTGGCTCTTTCTTTTTTATCATCCATGAAACAAGTCTATTTATAAGGAAAATTTCACCACCACTATGGTTTATTATTTCATCTACACCACGTACCCAATCAACATATATAGAAGTTATCAAAGTGAAATCTTCACTTTTAAGATACCATAGGCCATAGTCAATTGTGCTCTTGATGTATCTAAATATCCTTTTCAATAAATTGACATGTGATTATTTGAGATCATCCTAATATCTTTCAGCCATGTACATTGCTTTCATGATATCTAGTCTTGATGTAGTTAGGTATAACAAGCTACCTATCATTGATTTGCACATAGTCTAATTTGGATCAAAGGATTCATTCTCTTTGTTCAACTTACATCCAATTATCATGGGAGTAATAAATAATTTTATATCTTCCATTCCAAACTTCTTGATCATTTCCTTTGAATTCATGGTTTGGGATATAGATGTCCCTTCATTAGATTATGTTATTTGTATACCAAGGAAGAAATAAAGTTCTCCTAGCATAGACATCTGAAACTCACTTTGCATTTGTATATCAAATTCTTTGCACATTTTGTTATTAATAATATCAAATATGATGTCATATACATAAAAAACAACAATAAACATATTCTCACCTTTTGATTTGAAGTATATATTGTTTTTTACACATCCTTTGTTGAAACTTTGTTGTTTCAAGTACTGGTCCAATCTTGAATACCATGCTGTAGGTGCCTATTTTAGATCATACAGAGCTTTCTTCAGTCTACACACATAATATTATTCCTCTAAACATTGAAAATCTTTAGGTTATTCTATGTAAACTTCCTCTTCTAGGTTCCCATTCAAAAAATAGACTTAACATCCATTTGATAGACTTTGAATTTATTATATACAGATAATACTAAAAACATTATTATAATTTCTAATATAGTTACAACATCAAGTATTTCCTCAAAATATATGACCTCAACTTTTATATATCCTTTACACACTAATATTTCCTTATTTCTTATGATAACTCCATCCTGATTGAGCTTGTTTCTAAAGACCCACTTTTCACCTATCACATTCTTTGTTGAAGGTCTTGAAACTAATTGCCAAGTTTTGTTCTTTTCAGTTTGGCTCAATTCTTATTTCATGGCTTTTAGCCAATTCTCATCCTTTCCAACTTCAACATATCTCTTAGTCTCAATTTTAGGCATTAGAACAAAATTGACTTGCTCCTTATTTTGTGCAACTCTTGTCCTTATCTAAAATTCTTCATTCTTATTGCCAATTATCTTCTCTATAGGATGACCCTTTTAAACAAATCTTGGAGGTTCCTTTTCATTTACTTCCACATTATCTTCATTAGTTGCTTCATCTTTCGAATATAATTCCTCATTATATATTTCTTTATTAATATGTTTTATGCCTTCTTCAACCTTGACATTGATGCTATTTACAATATTGGGTAGCCTTTTATTGTAACAAACGTAGGCTTTACTTTAGGTGGAATAACCAATAAATATTCCTTCATCACATCTTAATTCAAAGCTTCCCAAGTTATCCTCTTTTCTATTGATATAGTATTTTCTTCCAAACACTCTGAAATAATTAATAGAGGTAGGCTTCTCATACCATGGCTCAAAAGGAGTTTTATCACTGTTTATCCTTAGTTGAACTCTATCTAAGATCTATACTATTGTTTGGACTATTTCTCTCTGATATCCATCAAGTAACTTGGCCTCTTTTAGCATTATTTTGGCCATCTCCTTGATTGTCTTGTTCTTTCTCTCAACAAATCCATTTTGCTATGGAGTCCTTGTTGCAAAGTAATGCCTTTCTATCTCATGCTTCATAGAATAATCTATGAACTCATTTGAGGTAAATTCTCCACCTTTATCAAATCTTACGTATTATATTTTTCATCTAATATTATTCTCCACCATGGCCCTAAATATATTGAATCTCTCAAATGCCTATGACTCATCATTCAAAAAGGTTACCCATGTCATTCTTGAGTAATCATCTATAAATAATATGAAGTATCTTTCTCATTTAGATCTTCTTATCCTTGTAGGACATAAAGATTAGTATGAACTAATTCAAGAGGCTTTGTCATTGCATACTCCTTTGTTTAAAATATGACCCTTGTCTACTTGCTTAGTTGACATTCCTTTCAAGTAGTGTCTGTAGGTTTGGTTATCTTGGGCATGTGTCTAACACACTTGTTTGTGATTACTTTGACTAGGTTATCAAACTTAACATGACCCATTCTTCTATGCCATAACCAACTCTCATCAATATTTCCTATCAGATAGCTTTTACCATTCACTTCAAGAATATTATATATATATATATATATATATATTGCTTTCAGTTCTTTTCCCTTTTATAACTATTCTTCTGGATCTCTTTAACTTGTAGCCTTATACATTAAATGTGACCTTATATTCATTATCACACATTTGGCTAACACTCAATAGATTATGCTTTAATCCTTCAACATAAAGGACATCATGTGTAGTTAGTTCTACATCTATATTCAAGGTTAATTTATCTATGATATTTACTATAGTGTTGTCTTTAATGTTCATAGATTCTTCCTTACATTAGCTCAATTTGATGAACTTACTCTTGTCACTAGTCATTATGGATCTAGGAATTTGACTCAAGAGAGGATGGTTAGTATGGGGTTAGTTAAAAAATGAAAGAAACACTCTGAATAGCATAACATCTCTAGGTGTAGACACTAAGGAGATCTTAGTTAACAAACATGAATAAAACACACAACTAAAATGCAAAAGAAACCTTCTTTTACCTCCCTTGGATGATCTAAAATGCTTGTTATAGTGGCTTTCTCAACTTGTGCTCATGAATTCCTTGGAAATAGAATCTTGGATACCTCCATCTCTCCTTGGCACCTTTGGCCTGTGGCTTAGCTTGGATTGGAATCAATTTGGTATGGTAACACTAGTTTCATTAAGCTTTTGGAATCAATTCTGTATTATAACTTTTCATAATCATGTCTTTGAATATATTTGAGCATAATAAATTTTCACCAAAATATGTTAAAAATGATGTTCATGGCCTCTCTATTTATAGATTTTTAAGAATGTCTAGAATCAACCTGAACCATCCATCTTGAGATTGAGATGTGTGGTTGAAGATTAATTCAATTTTTAGAATTAATTTTATAATTATCCTCATCATGACATTAGAAGAAGGGGAAATTAAGAGGCATAGAGGGCATCATGGAAGGCATTAGTGAGGCATGGAGGGCATGAATCCTAATATTTGTGGCATTTATGGCCTAGGGATGTCTTCTCAAGAAATGAGGCCACATGATGATGCATATATTTAATATTCATTTCCAAAAATAAGTATTCAACAAGTTTCCATGGAATTTTTTATTAGGCCTTGATTTAGGTTAATTAGCTCTGAAGCATGATTAAACACTTTGTGCACAAATTACTCAAATTGATCACAATGCCTTGTTATTATTCTAAAATTCAACTAGATTGGAATTGGAAGTCACTATAAAATATGTTGGATCCATTATCAAATTTATGATGTTATCAATAAAAAATAACAAAGGCACATGTCTTATGTAGAAGATTTGATAGGAAAGAGCAATCCAGAGCACCCAAGTGTAAAATTGGCATTTTGACTTGAAATGAACTGATCAAAGTTAGCTAGCCTATAAATTTCATTGCCCAATTTAATGATACTTTAGCCAAAATCAGCACTTGAATATGTTGGTTTCACATCATTTAGCATGTTTTAGTGTTGTTAAGCCAAATTATGCATTTTGGGTAGAAATTGGTAAAAAGCCTAGTTAGAGGTTATCGATGGCTAGATTTAGGTGTCTATAGTCATATGCTTTAAGTAACCACTATCTATCACCCAAAATATTTTATCCTTGGCATTAAGTGAAATTTTAGCAATCATAGATTGATATTTCACTTTCCACACTTCCTTGGGTTTCTTATATGTCTTCTTTTTCTCCTTTTCAAAGACTTATGAGCCTTTTTTCACATTGAGAGGCATGCCTTTATTTTTAATTTGTGTTTTTGGTATTATAATGCTTATTCTACAATGTTTAGCTATATGACTAAAATCATTATAATTATAACATATTACACTTATATCTAACAAGGGAAAAAAATAATTTTTACTTAAAAACTTTGTTCTCCTTTTAGGTACTACTCTAAAATCAATATCCCTATGACCAAATTGATTAAAAGTATAATAATAACCATAGAAATATGATTAATACATGGTCAAATTAGTTCTTTGTGCAGTATGAGGAGCTCTTCTAAACTTTGGCTTCTTCAAGTCTCTCACTTTTGTATGTCCATCTTCATCAGCTACCTTTGCCTTCTTCTTTTCTTCAAGGTTATTTTTATCTTTAAAGTTTTTCATATCAGTAGTACTTATGTTTTTATTTGTATGCTTACAATATTTCTCTTTATCTACTCCCGATTCTCTTTTTCTTTTATGTCATATAGGTTAGCAGATGTACTAGTTATGGAAATTTTTCCTTTTTCATAACCATGACCTAATCTCTCTTTTGAGGCTTTTGAGAGTTGATTAATTCATAAATAATGTCTAATCCTCCTATCAACTTCAAATTTTATTTCTAGTTATCCTTTATCTTTCTCAATATCTTTTCTCAAAGCCATTATCTCTGCTTCTAACTTCATGCACTCATTAGATTTAGATTATAATTCAAATTTGAATACATCTTATATTATTTTAGTTTCTTTAACTTGGGTCTTTAGGATAACCACCATATGATCAAAAAATTTAAGACATTTGGGCATTTTCTCAATTTCCTTTTACCCAAGCTTATTCTATTTTGAGTTCTCTTTTCTTATCTTGTCAATTTCCTCTAAGTCACATATGAGTTCACACTCTAGTTTCACTTCTCCTTCTTATTCTTCATCTAAGTCTTCAAATTATTTTTGATCCACATAAGTTGATCCTATTGTCATAAATAGGACTTGCTTTTTCTTAGCCACAAAATCAAAGTCATGATCATCATCAAAACTATCAATGTCATCCATTTAATCAATGTCTTCTTTTGTGTATAGGGATTTTTTTTAAAAAGAAATTATTCTTCTTAGAATAGTGAGGTTTCACATTTTTACTACTCTCTTCTTGCTCAGAGTTATCCTTTTTTATAGTAAGGGCATTTGTTAGCAAAATTTCCTACTTTACCATAGTTAAATAATTTAAATGGTAACTTACCTCTGTACTTTCTATACCTTCTCTTTAATATTCTAACTAGGTTGAATTCTTCTTCATCAAACTCCTCAGATCTGGATGTAGGTGCTTTTGCATTTACTAGTTTAGATGATTTGAATGCAAATTCTCTTTTAAAGGTGTTTTCTTCTCCCATTCTCATCTCACAGATAGTGAAAGTTCTATACAACTCATAAACATTGAGTTTATCCAGATCTTTTGCTTCCTCTATTATATAAATTTTGGAGCCATACTTAGATGGTAGAGATCTTAGGAAATTTTTAACAATAAATGATTCATTCATCTCTTATCCAAGTCTTTTGATTGTGTTAACTATTTCATCTACTCTAAAGAGGTAGTCTATAATTTTCTCTTCTTCATTCATTTTAAGGCTTTCAAACTTGACTTTAAATGTTTATAGCTTGGCCTATTTTACCTTTTCATCACCTTCATATATGTTCTTTAATTTTTTCTCGATATCTTATGCATTTTGACAATACATTACTTTAACAAACTTTGAATTAGATAATCCACATAAAATAACATTATTAGCCTTGACATTGATCTCATATGCTTTCTTGGTATCTTGATTAGAAGGATTTGTTGTAGGGGTTGTATATCCATTTACCATAGATATCTATACATAAAACCCTAATGAGGATAAATATTATTCCATTATTATGCTCAAAAATGCATAGTTTGATCCATCAAATAGAGGTTCCTTATTTTATGAAGAGTGTCCTTGACTAGCCATTTGTGTTCACCATCTAAGATCTAGCTGAGCTGATTAAGATTATTTTAAGGAACCTATGCTCTGGTACCAATTGTTGTAACACAACTATCTACTGAGAGGGGGGTGAATCAATAGATCAAATAAAACTAGTCCTTGAAATATTTTTTAAATTGATAAAAATTCATTTGTAGATTAAATCAAATATGTAGATATCACACACACACATACACAAATTCATATGACACCAAATGTATATGTGGAAAATATATTGGGAAAAAACCATGGTGAGAATAGTTACTAGAATATATTATTCTAATCTAGCTTCATAGTTAAAACCTCAATGACAAAACCTCATTGGTTACACATTTAAGGGAATTAACCCTAAGGAGACACCAATCCCCTAGTTTAAGATCACCAAATCTAAGGAAACACCCACTCCTTAACTAAGCACCAACTCAGCTTATCTAATGGAACCTACATATCAAATCTATATGGAGCTACAACTCCAAATTACAATGTTGATTCATAAAATAATCCAATCCTCTATTCTCTATCATAATCCTTGCCTACAATTTTTCATTCTTTGCACTTCATCTCTCTTCTCTTACCTTATATTCTCTTCTTTTCCCTTCTCTCTCTGTGTCTTTATATTTCTCTATTTGACATTATTCAAATTCACTAGAAACTTCTACCTATATCTTAGATGTTGTATATATAAGCAATTGATCTAGGGTTCCATATCTTTTTTGTGTTCACACTAGTTTGCTAACACATCATGCTCTATTCTAGACTCAGTTCATTATTTATTAAACTAAAAGTTTTGGACATCTTGAACTCATGCTCTATCACCATGATTATTGGTATTTTTACTATATATAACATATATTGGGCATGAGTTTTGATGCACATGCATATTTACATAGATCTGATCTATTACATCAATCAAAATCATTATCTGTGTCATGATTTGTGGCTTACCTACATGTTCCTACATTTGACTGTTAGACCGATCATATCTTTAAATATTGACAATTTATATAGAGTTTAGTATAATGATTTGATGGTATTCATTCAAACTTCTCAACTTTAAAATTCATCAATTTGATCAATCTATGATAGGCTTATGCACTCTATTCAATCTTTGTATACTTATAGACTTTAACTATTCAAATTTAAAATGCATCTATTGATCTTCCTGATCCAATCTCCCATGTGTCATTAGATCTTTAAACCAGCCTGATCTTTACTTATGTTTGGATGTTAAACATTGAGATCTTTATCCCATATCACTACTTCCTTATTTTTTATAATGCTTTCACTCCATCGATCTTCTCAAACTTGCTCAGTCTTTAACTTTCCACTATCTTGATAAACCTAAAGTCCACTTACTCCATGGGATATCCTCTGCACTATCACTTGTTCACTATTTATGATAATCTCAATATTTATCTATTTTTAGCTCCCATAAATGTGACACTTGGAATTAGCATGTACCTTCTACACATTACTATCAATTCCCACTATGTAGACACTTGGCATCCTCAAATTTATCATTGACTAATTAACATGAACCACATCGTAGATATACTAATTAATGATCCATGATTATGACACTCGTCACTAACATGTTTTCTCAGAGGCCCCTTTGATAAATTGACTTTGCTATGCTTCATTTAATCTTTAATATATGATTAAGCACTAGTAATTGACCAAGCTAGGAAAAATATTAAGTCTAAGACTTAGGAAATATAAAGTCTTGATCATTGCTTTGAGCCTATAATTTATAGGCTGAAGGGGTTAGCTTTATAATGATGACAAGGGCTTAAGATACAACTTAAGCCACTGGGTCTTGACTATATCTAGTCAACATCAAAATAAAACATGCCTATTGATGTCATGACCTAAACCCTTAGGGTTTAACTAAGAAACCCTATAATGTCTGAGAGAAAAGATAATTTAATTCTTGGCTCATCACTCTTTATATAAATATGTGGACCATATATCTAAGATGCTTATGAAAAACCCATAACAAATCTTCTATCTATTTCATTTGTAAATGTCCATAAATTGTCTTTTTAAAAGCATGACAACTTTCCAAGACCTTGTGTAGATTTGATTAAGCATCGGGACCATTTTAATATGCTTAGAATGATAATTTTTCACCTGCATAACTCTTGTTGTGATTAATCACATGACCTACAATTTAGTTCATAAGATCCTCTTACATAGGGTATTTTAACCATAAATCCATTTACTCTTAAATCCTTCACATCTATAGGATATGACATCATAAAAATTCCTTCTTAGCTTTTTCTTGCAACCTACAAATTTGACTGTGGGAAAACACTATCAAAATGCTTGGGAGCCCAATTTTGCTCATGCATATCACTTGTCATGCTACACAATCTGACATGAGATTAAACACATATAAAATAGGCATAAAAATAGATAAACCCATTTTATCATTTTTTCCTACCACCTTGATGTGTGTAAATTCTAACCTCATCAACATGCTTACTTGGCTTTGTTTGAACCCTTTTACAAATTTGGCTAAGTATGGAAAATTAGTGAATTATATTTGAGTATCCAAATTTACATCCCCATATATTCTACTACACTTCAACACATGACTTCAAATATATCACATAACAAATGGTGAATAATGTGATCACAACCATATGACCAACTCCCCTAGATTAATTCACATGTGGAAATGGTGATGTCTGTAAACTACCTTCTCAAATTTTCCTATCATAGACCCAAAATATCTATATAATCAATATGAAGAACTGGATGAATTACACTCATGCACAAAATCATTCCAATCATCCTTAACCTTTGATAGGATCCCTTAAACATCTTCAAATTGTAATAATCAGTCCTGTACATCAATGACATACTCATAATGTCCCTTTTGACATCAATGAAAATAATATTTCCAATAGGAGTTTGGATGCATAAAAATGATCCTATCATGTAGGATATATTCCTTGATAAAATGTAGTGGATGTTTAGTTTGAAGAATATAGTGTTAGGAAGCTTCCAAATCTTGAAATTATTCACTATAGAAAAGTCGTATTCCCTGTAATGTATTGAATTTCAAATTACCTTCTTTTTCTAATTAAATAATGAAGGTGGTTATGAATATGACGAGTGGTACCATTAAAGTGGAATGATATGTGTGGTTCAAAAGACATCAATAAGGACTAGAGTGTATGTTTTTCAGATCTATCAATATTTATAAGTATGCCCCTACCTTTAAAATGTTAATCTACAATCTGAATGTAGATATTTAGTAACTCATAGTGTGAACTAAGAGGTGTAAACTTAAAAAACATTGATACATATCAATGAGATTTGATTTCAAGGCTCCAAAGGATTTTATGAGAAACATAGAGTTTGATGATTGAAATGCACCCATAGAACCCCTTTTACTCTAAAATAGTCAAATATAGTTGATAATGGCATGACAGTGGCCTATAATCATAACCAATTTTGATGTTTGTCTAACCTAAAGCATGGTGTGAGAAAGTGAAACTTTTATATGAGACTAGAATACTGAAAGAGGGTATTATGGAAATTATTTTGGGTCTAATCATGCAACACATACCTATAGGTAGGTCTTTCTCTTAAGCAAACAACACTATACACAGTTTGTCAGTCTTGGAAAGTATACCTTAGAGAGATTAGAAATAGTTGAGATCATGAATATGATTTGAGTGTCTTAAAAATGGTGGTAATCATGTCAAGAGGCTCCCATAGTATGTAATTAGGGAAAATAAGAATTCTTAAAGGATAATTGATAATCATATTTGTAAACCCTACACACATTTAATGCCTTAGAAGTCTACCTTGGGTATTATGAGGATTGGAGGGGTAATGGATGTGATAAATACATGAAAATTAGTAAATAAAATTATCATCACATGATGAAACCCATAATATAATTGTATTTTTTATGATTATAGGGGAAGTGCCTTTTGTTTTGTCTCATACAAAGGGCACTCCCAGAGTGTTGAAATCATAAAGGTTTAGTAAGTAAAGTTAGGATAATTAATTTAAAAAAGTTTTTAAACATTTCAAGGATATATTGGATGTTTTTATAAACATTTATATTCATGTACAGGCCCTCACATCCATGATCAAATACTCAGAAGTGATGTCAAGCATTCATATACAGACTAAAACTATTAGGCTTAGACTAGGCCTAATGCCATAAGGGGGGTGCATTCCATTTATAACACTAATTAAGTATTAAAAATAATTGGAACATTTCAATAAGGTTATATGAGTTGTTTTATAACATTAAATTTTTATGGGAAGCCATATATAAGCCATTTCTTCTCCTAAGAGCCTAACAGGGTATGCAAAATGCAAAGGAAAACTCAAGAGGTCAAGTTGGGATGGTCACACCTATAAATAGGATTATAATGGGAACTCAAGGAGATAGGGTATGTTATATATATTCATAAGCAATTTTTAGTGGATTATGTTAATAGGTTGAATTCCATAATTTCATGAACAATCCTTAAGGGTTAAAACTGCCTAAAACCCTCCTTAAACCTCAATTTGGACTAGTTTGCAAAGATTGACTTGGAAACATAATCAAATTACATAATTTATTCCAAAAACATACCAATTTTTTTATTAAAACGTTATAGGTTCATCCACATGTATTTTTGTTGTACCTTCATTTGTATAGAATAGTACAAAAACTATACTTTTTCATGTTTTTGAGATAAAACAAGGGTTATGAAGCATTTGGAAAGATTAAAATCAATGAGAGAGGTGTATTGAGACATTTTTTTACATTTTAAGGGTCAAAAGTATATATTATATAACTAAAATATTCCCAAAATGTTCAAGTCTTTTACGCTAGTAAGAAAATGCCTCAAATAGGCAAGCTTGCCAATGGCCATTTCAAGGTTCTTGTACATCCATAGTGTTCCAAACCACCAAAAATGACATGGATAATTATTTAATCATGGGTAAAGTGAATATTTTTTTTTCACACTTTTTTGTGGTCTTAGGAGAAATATTTTCACCTTTAAGGCACAAGAGGGCTAATTAGGCCTAATTTTGTTGAAATAATGCGCTAGAAAAGATATCTATACTTGGATTTTGGACACCAAATATTGTGATGATATGTAAGGCAATATATGATGTCTTAAAATTTTATAATTTTACAAATACCATCTCCATATTCTCCTAGATAAGGATATTTTCTTAAAAAAGGGTTATAAGGAATTTAGAGGAAATGCAAGGTTTTGATGTAGAACTAGGTCTGTTTGAGTATTTGATGGATAAAATTTCCTTGTTATATTTATGGTATGATATTAATAATTAAAACATGAATGATATATGAAAAATTTAAAATAAATTAAATAAAGATCGACTTTTGCCTTCTATGCCTTAGTGAAATATGAGAAATTTAAGGTGCTAAGAGACTAAATGAGGATATATGACTCCTAGTAAGGACTTAAAAAGATTATAAATGATATAAAAAATAATATTTGGACTTGGAATAAGTTATTAAAGGTATTTAATTCAAGTTTATCAAATTTTAAAGGGTTTTTGAACTCAAATAAGATTCTCCTTTCTTCCTATGCCCACCTTGGAGACAAAGTCAAAAGGAAGATCAAAGAAGTATCCTAAGAATTTTTGTCAACTATTGAATCATAATCAATGATCATTAGGAAGGGTTAAAATAATAAATTGAATAGAATTGAAGGCCTAATTTCATGGAGGAAGACTCATTCACTAAGGAGACATGTAAACTAAAATATAGGGGTTGAATCAAGAATTTAGGCACTCTCAAAGTGGTCTAAGCTTGACTAAACATTATAAAAAGGTTCAAAAGTTCCCAAAAAATTGAAATATATATCTTCCAAACCACCCTATGGAGGAATAATGTTTAAGAGGTTGAAAAAGTGATACATAGCACTACAAGAGGAGTAAGATTAAGTTTGAAGTCCCCTATTTTGGGGCTAATTTTTTGCAAGCATTTATTTTTGATATTTAAATTCATTTTCTATAATATAACACATAATTATTTTATTTTTATTATTCCTAAAGGCTTCCAAAAATTTTAATCACCTTTTGAAAGAGATAAGAAGCTTTATTCCTCCATTTTCAAGCTTTTTGAGTGAAGTGTATATGTTTTCCATTGATATAATCTAGTGAAGCACTTATTTTCTTATGTTATTGTACCTTCATGTGAGATATTTTATGTTATACAATTCATTTTAAGTGTCTAAACTATCTTAAGTCTAAGCATTGGATGCGATTTCAATTTCTCTACACTCCTTTCTTGCATAAATTGAGTTTATTAAGTCCTTCCTCTAAAACACTTTTGTAGAAATAATATCTGAGTGCATAGAATGTGTACAAGTTTTTCCATTTCATAAGAGTTTTATTGAAGTAATAAGTTATCAAAAAACATTGGTTCATCACCTTCATTTCCAATTTCTCTTTCAATTTCATTGTAAATAGTGATTTTTGTACCATTTTCATTACTAGAACCAGTAGATAGTAGGTTAAGAGTAAGTTTTAGTGAGAACACCAAGGTAAATAGTACTCTATATATATTTTATCCCTTATAATTTCACCCAAAGTTATTAGATATTCCATGTTCCAATAGGATTGAGTAATAACACACTTTATCTCAAGGGCACACTCCTGATTAACAATAGTTTTTGGCATGCCTAGTGGGACTCATTCTCCTTGGCATAGCTGAATTTTTGAGATGAAGAGAAGTAATTATAGTAGTATATGTATTTATTATCATCAAGTCCTAAATATTTATTTAATTTTTAGAGTTTATAACAACATAGAGAAAATAATTTCATGCCAAATGTTACCACAAAATCATCTAGTAAAGGTATTCCTATTGAGTTGATTGAGTTACCTTCTACTTATTATAAAAGATAAATGTTTAATAAAAAAAAACCCTATCCTAAAAATCAACATCTATCTCTTGGTCATCGTATTATCTAAAATAGTGAAATTACCACTATCCAAATGGCCATTAAAAAGTAACTGTTTATTCCATTCAATAGAGGTAGTCCACTAAATTTAGCCCAATTTGATGGCATACCTATATCTACTCTTAAGAGTATCCCATTATTATTAAGAGAAGATAAAAAAAATCCTACTAAGTACATCAAGTATATTTCTAACCTCTGTTCAATCCATAATTTTGATCATGAGAATATGGTTATTAGACTAGTTGCTACTTCCTTCAAAGGAAAATAATTGCAATGGTATATAAACCTCAAATTGAACTCCATTGCTTCTTAGGATGAATTAGGTTCAACTTTAGTAAAAAAAATTGAGGACAAATATTATCACCTATCCTTAGTTTAAAAAATAACTACCATAAACAAGGATCCTCATGATTTCATGACTAACTTTAACCTTAGTTTCTAAACAACATGGACTAGGATACTTGTATTAATTAGGCCATCCACAAAATATTTCTTCTTGTAATATATAAGATACATAATTCTAACATTAATGTTATCATACATTTAATGGGTGGTAATACTTTTCTAGATGTTTATGAGGTTGTAATACGAGTAAAGAACAATTTGATACATGTTGGTAAGCTTTATCCAAGGCCTCCAATGCCTATCTTCCTAGAATTGTAGTTTATACTAGACCCTCAGGCTCCTCAAGTTCCATCAATAGCTCATATTCCACCTCCTCAAGCCTAAGTTGTAGCCCATTCTATTCAAGCTAGTGAGATTGGATAACTAAAATGTTTGTTATAGTCTTTTGGAAATCAATTAGTAAAATTGAAGATAAAGTAATATTGAACAAACATGCCTTATAAACAATCAAGTGAGACCACCTATCAAACTTTCAAAGATCAAAGGCCTACTTATCAAGGATTTAGAAAGAATATACCATCCTACTAAGATCAAAGAGCCATAACTCAAGTTATACTATATGCAGCTATTGATCCTAATGTACCTTAAAATTCAATGGCTATTTTTCCTACACCACCTCAAAATAAATTTATGAAAGACTCAAGTTGGTATCCCTCCAATCTCAATCATGTTTAGAACCAAGTCTTGGTGTCACAAAACATGACTATTCCACAAATAACATAAGAAGAGTTTTCTCTTCAAGGACATCAATACCAAAAATAAGGTTTAGTACCACAAGGAGAGGTTAAATAAGTTAAATGGAAGCTTGATGACATTAATATAAATTGGAAAATGGATGATCATGTGGCTTTCAATTAGGGTGGTGAGACTATCACTCTAAATGGCCAAGTTGTAGCTATTAATAGAGATAAAATAAGATCCATTGATGAGGATCAATATGTGAGTCATGATTTAAGTACTCCAATTATTATTTCAAAATGTATAAAATATTATATTACTACCCCAAAAACTCATAAAAAATAGAATATAGAAGCTAGAAAAGTTCATCAAGTACCTTTAGTTCATGAGCATCTAGTGGTTTAAAATGTGTAGCCAAAATTTAGTGGTACTCAATTAAGTATAGTGGATCAAATAAATAAGTCTAACATCAGAATAAGCATGTGGGATTCCATATGTATTATAAGACTTAAATACATACTCATTTAAGAGCTTTCAGCTCTTAAGTTGACCCCAAAACTAGTTGAGAAAGGTGTTATCTTGACTAATTCAGAATAGACAATGAAGTAACAAGTAAAGTAGGTAAATAATATGGTAAATGTGGAAAAAATTGAGTTAAAATAAAATAAAACTTATCATTTCTATCTCTCTTTTATATTTGGTAACGTTTTAGTTCATAACTGCATGGTGGATAGTGGAGCCAATAACACTGTTATACCAAAGTAAATTACAGATAAGCTTAGTTTAGTTTATGAACCAAGTGAAAAAGGGGTATTAAAATTTTATGGGTCACCAATGAAGATATTAGGTATTATTAAGGACTTAAATTTGACACTACATGCTTGTCCAAATGTTTCCATTTAGTAGGATGTAGTTGTAGTGGACTTTCCTCCTTACTTTGTCATGTGTCTATCAAGAGGATTAACCTCAAAGATTATGGGATAATTATTATCTGATTAGACATATGTAATTATTAGAAATATTTATGGTAATAAGGTAATAATTTATTCTAAACCCATTACATGTTTCTATTTGGATCCATATATTCCAAGTGTTATAAACACTAACTATGTCATCTCAGATGAGGTGATAGAAAATAATGGAGTGGAAACTAATTCACCTTTAGATGGATTTCCATATTTATTTATTGATTAATGGGCATAAAAATTACATGATCATTATAATTAAAATATAATTGAGGAAGATGGACCTGGTGTTTATTACCTCCATGAGAATGATGCACTAATTTAAGCCATGGTGAAGGATGATGAGTCTAATGAAGGTATATGGTATTTATATGTCAATGGTTCAAGGAAAAAACATAGTACTAGGGATGGAATGATGTTTATTTATTTGGTAAAGAAAAGTTATTTATTCTCAATTAATTTCTAGTTTGGTTGTTCAAATAATGTTGCAGAGTATGAGGCACTAGTTCACAATTTGCAGTGGGCTAGGAAGATGAAAATCAACACCTTACAAGTTTTTGGTGATAGTGAAATTATATTTCACCAAGATGTATTAATGTATACAAAAACACATTTATTATATATTATAATCATAAGGTGTAGAAATTGATATTTTTTAGGCTTTTAGTACTTAAGCAATACTAAGAGATGATAATAAACATGTAGATAGGTTGTTTGCCATAGGGGCTCAATTTAGTATCCTAGAAAATATAAAAAATGAGAAAATTTAGTAACAAATTAAGGTGGTTGTGAGGCCTTCCATTTTAGATAACCATGAAAATTGGTAGGTATTTTAAGATGACAATCAGATTGTAGGGTTCTTACAAGAAGAGGATAAGTTATCCTCTAGGAATAAATCAAAGTTGTTGAAACCATATGGAGATTATATTATGAAACTAAAAACTAATAATCTTCCCAAAGGATTGGTCATAATTGAGAACATATTTATTGGTAATCATGAATTTAGGAAAGAAAAATCATCTTTGTCAACTAAATAAGAACACTATGCCAATGTGGATATTATAGCTGGTAAGAACTTATAATTGGGTAAGGTATGCATTCCTTAAAAAAAGGAAGCTTACCTTGAATTATGTACAAGTTTTGTCAAAAAAAATTATGGTAAAATAGTGAAAAAGGATTTGACCTAAGTCTAGCTCAAAACACCATTAAGCTAAAGGCTGAAACCAAATCAGTAAGATAAAGGTAAAAGCGCATAAATCCAAAACATGAGCCTTTAATGAGAGCTAAGCTTCATATTATCATAGAGTTATCCATTATATTTCCAATAAAGCTCTCAACTTGGTTAGTAAACCTTGTTCCAGTATGGGAGAAGAATGGTGATATTAGACTATGTGTTGACTTCCATGATTTGAACAAGGCTTCCCTTAAAGATCACTATCCATTACCATCCATGGAAAAAAAATTTTATCTAGTTGTAGGCTTAAATAGGTTATGTTTTTTAGATGGATATAGTGGCTATAATCAAATCTTATTTTAGGAATAATACCAATTTGAGATAGCCTTCATGGGAACTTTGCATATAGAAAGATGTATTTCAATTTATCCAATGTTAGATAAACCTTTTAGAGGGCCATGCATATGGAATTACAAGGTATTATTAATATGTTTATACTTATCTATTTCGATGACATAACCATATTTTAAAATAGTTTAGTGAGCACATGGTCTACCTCAAACAAGTGTTCAAAAGGTGTGGGTAATTTGGGGTGTCGCTTAATCCCAAAAAGCGTGTCTTCTTGGTTCATGAAGATAAACTTCTTGGGAATGTGGTTTCAAAGTATGGTTTAAGTATATATCTTGAAATAATATATTAAATTATTGATCTTTCCTTACCTAAGCACAAAAATTCCTTGTAAATCTTCTTAGGAAAAATCAATTTTATAAGAAGATACATTTCAAATTCTACCACTTTAGCTAAGCCACTTATAGCCATGATAAAGAAGAATCAATGTTTCAACTAGTATAAGGAAGGAATGAAGAGTTTTTAAGATATAAATAAATCCATATCTAGTGCTCCTACACTCATAAATCCAAATTTCACAAAAGTCTTTATCTTGTACACTTATGCTAACATGGACACCATTTTAGGTATTATTATGCAATAGAATCATGAGGCCTTAGAGAAGCCAATTACCTTCTTTAGCCAAGGCTTGGATGAGTATGAAACAATATATTATTTTATTGAAAAACATGTAGTTATAGTAATCAAGTCTCTCAATAAGTTTATATATTTTTTAACTAATAACAAGATACACCTAATGGTTTCCCATCTAAGTATCAAGGACTTCCTCTTAAATAGAAGAGAGTAGGTTGAATAATGAAGGTAATGGAGTATGATGTGAAAATCAAGGTCACAAGGCTGATTAGAGGTAAAGGAATTTGTGAGAATTTAGCCTAAGACTTGCAAGAGGCTAATGAAGTGATTTTAATGTCAAATGAAGAAGACATTATATCTGATCATACCTCACCTTCTAGTTGGTTTCATGACTTGGTAAGATATCTCCAAGATGGTCTTTATCCTTCTCATTTAAGTTATTAAAAAATAAGATATTTTATATTGAAATCCATTCCATTTTTCTTGTTAATGGTGTTCTTTACAAGAAAGATATCAAAGGCATGTTGCTGAGGTGTATAGAGCAAAGCCAAACACAAAGGTTGATTAAAGAGTTCCATGATGGACATGGTGGAGGACATTTATCAACAAGGACTAAAACCCTTAAGATCATGAGAGGTGGGTACTATTGGCCAATCATATTTCTTTATTGTCATGCATAGGTTAGGAAATTAAAATAGTGTGTTATGTTTGTAGGGAAAGTGAAATATGTAGCCTTACCTCTCCAACCAATTATAATAGACCAACCCTTTATCCAATGGGGATAGGAATTTATTGGCCTCATCAATCCTCATTAAATATTAGGTCATAAGTGGATATTTATTTCTATGAATTACTTTACAAGATGGATAGAAGTAGTAGCATTGGAAGAAGTAAATGAATCTAATGTTTTATATTTTTATGAAGGTTTGCTTATTAGATTTGGGGTTCTTTAAAACATCATTTTAGACAATTCCATGGCTTTTATGGGAATTGGGATCAACCAATGGGTTTTTCAACATGGTTTTTACCTCAAAACTTCATCAAAATACTTTCCAAAAGGAAATGGCCTTATTTAGTCAACAAATAAGAACCTATTGAAGATCATAAGAAGGACTATTAAATATAATCATAGGTCATGGTGTTTAAAGTTGAAGTCATCTCTATGGGTTGATATGATCACATATAAAAGATTAATAGCCAACAATCTATACAAGCCAGTATATGGTAAGGAAGTAAGGTTACCCATTTCTATTGAGTTTTCTACTTTAGAACTAATGCATCAGCTTGATTTGTTGGATAATGAACCAATGAGATCATGTATGTTGAGCTTATGGAGCTAGAAGAGACTAGAAATTAGTCCATGCTAGCCATGGAAATTCATTAAGCATAAGTGAAGAAAGGATTTGACAAAGGAGATTATTCATGGAGTTTCAAAGACAGAAAATTGGTTCTCAAGTGGGATGAGGAGAAAGATAAACTAGGAAGTCATACTAAGTTTGAATCACTCTAGAGTGGCTCATACACAATCTCTAGCTACAAATCCCATAATGCCTTCCAAATTGCAAAGATGGATGGTAAGGAACTTCCAATCCTATTAATGGGATACATATTAAACACTACTATTAAGAGTTAAGATCATTGTACATAGTTAGTTTGTTTGTTTTCATCCAAGTGTAGTCCTATGACATTAGTGTTTTTTATGATTTATCTTAAATAATTGCTTTATTTGAAAATTTTACTTACTAGTTAGTTTCCCATGTTTTACGTTTTTCCTACCTTATTTTAGAGGAATAAGTTTTATTATTTCAATTCAAAGATGTACGTATAGTAACAAATCAGATTTGTCACTAATTTATGAGTCCAAAAGTCATGTAAATGGTCTAGTTCTCAAGCATAGTAGGCATGCTTCCCAATTCAGTCACCAAAGTGTTCACAATTTTGACCTCATAAGTCAAATTTTCACCCATATCATTCAAAAAATTTCATGTCATGCCAATTTTTATTTTTAGTCAATAGGTTAGTGTTTAAAAGTCCGTAAAAGTGATCATTATAGGCCATGATTATCAGGTCTTGAGGTTGATTAAGTGAGTTGAGGTTTTGTCCCTCATTTGTCTTATCCTTTTTAGTGGTGAGAAGAGTATATAGTATTTTGATGAGTTTAGTAGCATGTGTCAAGGTCATTTTATTCCTAACATATGAATAATTAGGTTAATCACATTCTATACTAACTTCATGACCCATTCCCATGCATTTTGACCATCTTGTGACTTCTAGAGAAGGTTTTGTAAGTTTTTGATGGTATATAATTAGGGAGAAGATTAATTACATATTAATTCACCTTATAAAACACTTAATATTCTCAATAACACATTTTACAACAAGGAAATCTGATTTCCTTAGTGAATTTATCTTTTTCAATGTAAAAATAGGCCTTTTTGAGGCATTCATATGGGTTTTAAGTTTTTTTTTGTGATAAAATCATCGTAGAGGCTTCATTAGGTCTCCATAGGGTCATATAAATGGTTTTGAGGAAATTATAGGTGAAAAAATGACAAAAATCCACTTTAATTCTATATCAACCTCCTTCGTAGCTCTAGAAGGGCAATTTTCAAATGCTCAGTATGGAAAGATGAGAAAGATTTAGGACTTAAAAATTTGATAATTTTTAAGGGTCCAAGTAATATTTAAATTATTTGAATTTTTTTAATGTATTTGTGGCATCATATTTATGAATAATTGCTAAGAGTGGTAGTAGGTCACCATAGCCTATGCATCCGAAAGGGGTTTATTCTTGAATTTATTTCTAAAGATAAAAATTTATGGAGAGGAATGATTTTTATGATTATTTTAGAGGTCATGATTATAATTTTCATTCTATTTTAATTTTATAACTCCTTTTAGGAAAGTATTTAAAGCATAGAACCATGATTCCTTCACTATCTTTGCGAGTGGTCTTTTGGGTCAGTTTTGTAGCAAAACCTAAGTCGTTAATCAATATTTTTAATCTTAAGAGGTATAAAATTAAATATATAATTGATTACACACCTCATGTATCCAATTAAAGGTTTATGCATCTTGATTCTAAGTATATCCCCTTTTAAGGAGTTTAAGCTGAGTTGGTCTCTTCAACAAGGTAAAAACACATTTTATGAGCTTGATTTTAGTATTCAATAGGTAATAAGGTGATTTGGAATAAAATTAACCTCATAAAAACATTATATCCAAGAAAAATGTGTCTCATGTCACTCTAGCAAGGCAAAATCTTCAGTTTAGAGCCTAAGATGACTAAAATAACACTAGAATAATGTGTTAGTATGTTGTCAATTCAAGAGACCTTCCAAGCAACTTCGTACTGATTTTGAATATTTATATGATGGTAAAAAATAATAAATTAATATTAATAATGTCCTATCAAGATATTAATTGATTATTTGACCTTGGCTCAAGTACAATGTTCACCTTCAGCACCTAGAATGATGAACACCTACAAGTTAGTCATCATGGCAGACTTGAGAAGGGAAATCATCATATTTCAATGGATTAGAGGCCAAGTCAATTGGGGATATTTGTAATAAATTTAAATTAATAAACAGGTCCTATAATATATATTATAGTGATGGTGAAAACAACTACAATCTATTAAAAATTGAGATCACGCTTGTAGACAAGTCATGGATGAAGGAGAAAACATAAGGTTTCAAAGGGCAAGTTGATCATTCAAAGATGGTATAGAATAATGGTTATAATAATAAAAAATATTGATCCTATGTTCATATATTAAGGTGTTTTAATCACTTGGATCCATCATCAATCACATCATAGATGAGGAGGAGGTAGGGTTTTAAGAAAACCTAGTCAACTAGCCCTAGGAAAGTATGCATATGCATAGGGAATGCCAAATGAGTTATAGATAGGGGATGGATTTGAAGAGATGAGAATAAAAATATACTAATGGGGGTCAAAAAGGAATATAAAATGATATTTATACCAAGATATCCTCATTAGACCAAGAAATAAGGGTTACATCAGGACATCAAACACAATCATGTAGTTAGCAGGTAATATGAGGCCAGTTTGGACAAAAATGGTCATTTGAAGACCTTAAAGGCACACTTAAGTCTTAAATTTTTTAGGATAGGGTCCCTATGACTAATTCATCCAAGACACTTATCCTATTTTCTTGGTTGTACAAATAGTGGAAGTGCACATTGTTTTTTTTTATACCAATCTATGTCTAAAGAAGCAATTAGGAAGCTAAACAAGCAGAATCAAGTTTTGAGAGGTCTGCAAGGTAAATTGGATACATCAGTTAGTTTTGAATTCATAAAAAATTATGTAAGGTTTTAATTTGAATACCTTTGAGAGTTCCAATATTAACCATGATCCTATACACTATGCACATTTTCCATATTTGTACTCACTATCCTACATCTTGTAATTACTCCTATAGGTGACTCCCATAGAGAATTTAAAATGTTTCACAAAGATGTTTGAACATGTTTTAAGACAATGTCTTAGAATATATAAGGTTTCATTATAATAGTGTTTGAATCCATAAAGATTCAGGCATGTTTGAAGAGCTATGTGCATATGTAGAAACTAAGTTCAGGTATTAATTACCTTAAAAGCTTTGAAATAGAGTCTAGGTCACTTTTGAGGCTATCATATAATAGTGTAAAATGGAATTTTAATGAATATAAATGATCCAATAATTTATAATTAATTTATGAGATGTGCCTTGATAAAAGGGAGTGGATGTTTGGTTCCAAGAGTATAGTGTTAGGAGGCTTTCAAATCCTATAATTCTTCACTACAAAAAGGCGGTATTCCCTACAATGTATTGAATTCTAAATGACCTTCTAGGCATAATTCAAGCAAGAAGGGTCTTATAAATATGGTGAGTGGTCTCATTAAAGTGGAAGAACATTTATGGTTTAAAAGACATCAATAAGGACTATAGTGTAGGGTTTTGACCTCTATCAACATCTACAGGTATGCCCCTACGTTCAAAATGCTAATCTATAGTCATACTATAGATATTTAGAGGCTCAAAGTGTGAAATAAGAGATGAAAACTTGAAAAAATTAGATACCTATCAATTATAGTTTATTTAAAGACTCAAAAGGATCATATGAGGAATAACACAGATTTTGATGATTGAAATGCACCCACATGATCCTTTTCACTCCAAAATAGTTAACTACATTTGACTATGGCATGACAATGGCCTATAAGCATAACTAGTCTTGATGTTGGTCTAACATAAAACATGGTTTGAGAAATTTAAACTATTATATTAGCCTAAAATAAATTATGAGGGTATTATGGAAATGATTCAAGTTCTAATCATGCATTACATACCTACAAGTAGGTCTTTCTCTTAAGCAAATAACACTATACATAGTTTCTCAGTCTTGGAAAGTATACATTATAGATCTTATCAAAGGTTGATATCATGAATATTATTTTAGTTTTTTCACAATTTTTGTAATAATATCAATAGGTTCCCATAGTATGTAAATATGTTAAAGAAGAATTATCAAAGGATAACTGACAGTCATATTTTCAGACCCTGCACACAATCAATGCCTTAGAAGTCTACCTTGGGTCTTATGAGGTTTGGAGGGGTAATGGATGTGATAAATAAATGAAAATTAATAAATAAAAAAATTATCATCACTTGATAAAACCACTCATATACTTTTATTTTCTTGGATAACAAGGGAAGTGCTCTCTATTTTGTCCTAGATAGAGGGCACTCCCAAAGTGTTGAAGTCATATAGGTTCAGAAAGTAATGTTAGGAGAATGAATTTAAAACTGATTAAACCTTTCAAGGAGATATATAATTTTTTTAATAAAATGGATAATCATTCACAATCCCTCACATCCATGATCAAATACCTAGAAGTGATGGTGAATAGTCATATGCAAACTAAATCTATTAGGCTTAGACTAGGCCTAATGCCATAAGGGGGTCCATTCCATTTATAACACTAATTATGTATTATAAATAATTTTAAAATGTTCATAATGGGATATTAGGTGTGTTATAACTTTAAATTTGTATGGGAATCCATCGATAAGTTATTTATTCACTTAGGAGCCTAACAGGGTATGCAAAATACAAAGGAAAAATCAAGAGGTTAACTTAGGATGTTCACTCTTGTACAAAGGATTAGAATGGAACCTAAAGGAAATAGGGGATGTTATATAGGGTAATAAATAATTTTTTAGTTTAAATTTTTCATAGGTTTAACATCACAATTTCATGAACAATCTTTAAGGGGTAAAACTACCTAAAACCCTGATTTGGCCTAGTTTACAAAGATTGACTTGGAAACCTCATAAAATGACATAATTGATTCCTAAAACATAACATAGGTTTTATTAAAATCTAATATATTCCTCCAAATGTATTTATGTTGTACCTTCATTTTTACATAATAATACAAAAATTATACTTTTTCATTTTTGAGCTAAAATAAGGGTTTCTAAAGTGTGTAGAGAGATTCCAATCAATGGGAGAGGTAGACTAAGACTTTTTTTACTTGTTAAAAATAAAAAATCTAGAGGAGATCACTCAGATATGATAAAAACGTTCAATTCTTTTAGGCCAGTAAGAAAATGCCTCAAAAAAGCAAGCTTAGCAATTGTAATTTTAAGGTTCTTATACCTCCATAGTGTTTCAAACCACCAAAATTGACATGGATAATGATGAAAGAATGGTTAAAGTTAATAAAATATTTTTATTTAGTTTCACATGTGTGGGTATTACCATGAACGATATTTGTACCTTCTAAGCCTAGGAAGGCTAATTAGGCCTAATTTGGCTAAAATAATGTTCTAGAAAAGATATCTACACATGGTGTTTTTCCACAAAAGTTTGTGAGGATATGTAAGGGGATAGAGGGTGTTTTAAAATTTTATAATTTTAATATTATCATCTCCATATTATCCCAAACATGGATATTTGATTAAAAAGGCTACAAGGAATTTAGAAGAAATACATGGTTTTGGTTGAGAACCAAGTCTATTTGAGTATTTTATGGATAAAATTGTATTTCTATAGGTTTTTTATGATAATTATAAGTCATGTATGGAGGATATATGCAAAATTGAAGCAAAATTGAAGAAATAACAACTTTTGCCTTCTACACCTTAGTGAAAAATGAGAAATTTAAGGTGCTAAGAGATTAATTGTGTGTATATGATTGCTAATAAGTACTTAAAAATATGATCCATGATATTATATGCCAAATTTATAATTTTAATGACTTTTGAAAGGGGTTTAATTTAAAATAAGAAATTTTGAAAGGGTTTCCAAACTCAAATAGGACTCTCCTTCCTTCCTATGCACCCTTGGAGACAAAGTCAAAAGGAAAATGGAAGAAGCCTCTTAAAAACTTTGGTCAAGTTTTGAACCATAATAAATGATCATAAATAATGGTTCAAATAATAAATTTAATATAATTTAAGGCCTAATTTCATGGAGGAAGACTCATTCACCAAGGAGACATGTAAACTAAAATCTAGGAGTTAAAGCAAGAATCTAGGGACTCTCCAAGTGGTCTAGGCTTGACTAAACATTATAAAAAGGTTCTAAATTACTTAAAACATTGAAATATCTCTCTTCCATTCCAGCCTATGGAGGAAATTTTTTTGGGAGGTTTAATAAGTGCTACGTAGCACTAAAGGAGGAGTAAGACCAAGTTTAAAGTCCCCTATTTTGGGGCTACTTTATTTTCAAGCATTTCTTTTTGTTTTTTGAATTAATTTTCTAGAATGCAACACATAAATATTTGATTTTAGTTGTGCCTAAATTCTTCCAAAATTTTTACTCACCTTTTTAAATAAATAAAAAGCTTTATTCCTCCATTTTTAGGTTTTTTGAGTGAAGTGTATGTGTTTGCCATTGATATAATCTAGTGAAGCACTTGTTTTCCTATGTCATTATCTAGTTTTTGTACATTAATGAGAGACATTTTATGTTATAAAAGTAATTTTAAGTGTCTAAACTAGGTTAATTCCAATAATTGGATGTGAGTTAAATTTGTCTACACTCTTTCCTTGCATAAACTGAATTTGTTAAGTCCTTCCTCTAAAACACTTTTATAGAAATCATACCTGATTGTAGAGAATTTGTGAAAGTTTCTCCCTTTCATAAGAGTGCAATTTAAATAATAAGTTTTCACAAAACATTTTTGAATCACCTTCATTTCAAGTTTATCTTTTAGTTTCAATGCAAATAGTGACTTTTACACCCTTTTCATTATTATAATCAGTAACTAGTAGGTTAAGATCAAGTTTAAGTGAGAGAACCAAGAGAAATAACCCTCTCTATATATTATATCCCTTCAAAATTCACCCACACTTTGGAGAGATTCAATGTTACAATAAGAGTGAGTAATATTATAGTTTCTCTCAAGGGCACACTCTTGATTAATAATAGGCATAATCGATACCTATGACATTATTCACAATATTTAAGCAATCACTCCAAAATAAACTATGGAGCATGTTACCCATCCAAAAAACACTCCTACTTCTAAATTTTATAAAATTAATAACACTAATGTCCATAAACTATTATCCTTGTCCAAGATTCAAAAGCATCTTCCAAGACCTCTACCATGAGATATTGACCCCACTCATCTAATGAAATCATGGTATGATCCAAATAATTTTTGTTGGTTTCATGCAAGTTGAGATACTTTCATGAGACTTGTAGACAATTACATAATCTAGCTATGTATTTTCTTCTTGAACCAAACTTGGATTATGAATCACTTATTTGAAAGTGTCAACAATCACATGCCATAGCTTTGAAAGCCCATGAAACACAAAATAAAAAACAATATTTAAATAAATATAATGTTCATCTTGTTATATAAAGATCCTTTTCCCAACCATCAAGATAAAACTAACAAGCCTACTCTTTCCACAAACAATGTTGAAAGTTTGATAGACTTCACTACTAATGAATAAAATGTGGTCAATATGTCTAACTCGTGAAGAATAGTAGCTTATATTGACTCTAATCCAACACCTGCACATCAAACCTCACCACCATTATGAATCATTCTAGATACTTCCACATATCATCTAATGGAGTTAGGGGAAGAGGAACTTATAACTTTCCAAGAACCACTCTAAATAACTCAAGTGGATTATACCTTTCACACTATCTCTACTCTTCACCCAACATCCACACACTATGACAATGTTACCCAACCTTCTAATAGTATTTATTCAACCAAACCACAAGAAATACCTCAACCAACCATCCCACCTCCTAAATTAAATCAACCCATTTTTAATCAACCCAAACTAAATACACCTTATTAACATAAGATTAATTACATTTCCAACCCTCTTTCACAAGATATCTTGTAGCATTATGGTCCTATATCTAGTAATCTTCCCATTAGTTATGATGAATGGGACCCCATAATATAAATTTATCATCTCCTATATCAAATACCATTCCTTAAAATAATTCAAACTTCCCCCCATAATTGTAACCATCTAATGTAATTGTTGTTTGAAATGAACATACCTCATCATCCTCTAGCAGGATACAAAGCTACCTTGTTTAGATCTGAACATAATATTATTCAATACTGTGAATATATGTCCATACATGTTCATAAATTAGTGGAAACTTATCTTTACCTCAAGTTTCTTATCACTTCCATGATTCCTTAAGAGATTCTAATTTGTGTGGATGGTCTTCCTCTATTCATTGGCATCCAAATTAGTGATATCCAAGTTAAGCATGACTTAATTGATGAAAGTCTAGATACTTGTATTGTCTCCATTGATTTCATTAAGACACTTGGATATTTTTAATGTAACCTCAAGTCTACATGTATAACATGCATAGGTTACAATAGAAGGCTAATTCCTCCTCTAGGTTGTGGGTGGCTTCCCTTTACCATCCCTCCTATCACTGTTTATGTGAAAGTTATGATCTTTAATTTACCCCTTTGTTATAACATCTTGATTGGTAAACATTAGACTCATTTTATGAGTTATTCACCTTATTTTCATTCCAATGTTTTAAATTCCCCCATAATGGATCTATTTATAATATTTAAGGAGACACAAACCCTAGAATTTTGAACAATTCCATGAACATGGTATCTTTAAAATTCCGACCCTTGAACCTTTACTTAGTATCCCCCTTAGGGAATATTAAATCTTCAATTATCTTCTCAATTATACCCAAGATTATAATTTTTCCCCTAATTAATTTAGAACATTCCACCTAATCTCCTAGATTCTTATTATGATGATCCAGATGAGATTAGCCTCAAGAACAAAAATTTCTATCTATCCCCTCATATTATCTCTCAAATTCCTCCCTATTTGTAACCTTGATATCATTAAACACTTATTAATGATATACCTTCTATCTAAACTAATAATAGATATTATAAACATCATTCATCTTCTAATGACAAGGTCATACATACATTTACCATAGACTTGTATATACCTGACTATGATGATGGTTATTCTTTAGATGACCAATTTTTAGACGAGCTTGTCCAAACTAGAAATACTAATATTTTTTGATATTACACTTCTTTATTTTAGTCTTTTCATTCAAATTTTAACATTCATTCCTTTATAGTACCTAATACTAGTCTTATTCATATTTGTCACAGGGTACAGATGGAACACTCACATGGTACACCTCCTATTTCCATAGAGCCTCTTAGTAGAATACTCATAGATAATGCCATGACCAATCTTTATCACTTTAATAGATAAAAATATCCTTATAGTTTGTTTCCACTAGAGATTATAACTAATATTCTTAATCCTTCCATGTGACTAACCTCACCTTTAACTAAGCCTCATCTTATTTAAGCTCCTAATTTACCTTTAGATGAGCCTAGACTAGTTTTTATTCTAGCCATGCCTTCCCTTGGTGAAGTAATTATTATTTTTCCATATATTGATCGCATGCCTACCCAATGGGATGATAATTCTTATTGTGATATCCACAAAGTTACTGATCATTGGACCAAAGACTACTAGCTATATCGTCCACCCTCGGCTTCTCCTTCTACTTTTTTTTAGTAGGCCAACAAAACCTACTAGCAAATGTATCTACTTTTTTCATGGGATAGATAACAATTCTTCCACTCATTTTTATAAGCTTAATAAGTTTATTGACACATTGCATCCCATCACTAGTCAAGCCAAAGATAAGGTTATACCTCCTCCTATGTTATTACCATAGTATCTCCATAAATATGTGGAGGTATATTATCTTTAGCACTAGTGTGGTACCCGTCATATTAATCACTACCATACTCTTAATGAGTACCTTTGTGATCACCCACAGTTGACACCTACACTAGATATTCCTCCTTCTATAGCTCTTCCATGTAATAAGACACCTCCTTATCCATCAGTGGTAGCTCCTTCATTGCTAGTGGCACCTCCTTATCTTCTAGTGGCACTTCCTTCTCTCCCCATAGATAAAATTCCTATTTAAGAACCTGTTACTATCCTTTAGTATCATATGCATGAGATCCATCATAATCATGATATTTCATTTATACCTATATTTTTAGTTGAGGAGATTTAGAAGGAAGCCTTTACAAACATTTCCATAAGAATTAATGAGACTCTAGATACTGTCAGGATCCAACTTCATAGAGATGTTTTAGATGTAATGGATATTTGTGGGAAAATTTATCAATATTTGTGAACATGAAATGGTTTTATTCATTATTTATTTTTATTGGATTTGTGATCCATTTTTATATATCTTATACACTTGACTATGTGTTAATTTTGTTTTCACTAATCTAATTTACATGGATATTTATATTATGATTTTTGTGTTTCATATAATTTCATTTTCTTTCCTCTTTTATTATGACTTCTTATCATTATTTTCATGATTTCACACTTATGTTTATGAGTTCACTTCTTTCTTGGATTATTTTTATTTTCCAATGATTGTTTACTTTCTTATCTCACATAAAATTCTAATAATTATTATTGTGACTTGGTTATACAAACCTAGATTCCTTTAGTAATCTTTCTTTACCATATAACTAGTTAGCAAGAAAGACATGTCATTTTAATTATATTTACTGATGTACTTTGGATCTACCTTTATTTATTTATATTCCTTTCACATAATAAACATACATACAATTGAAACTTGAAATTACATATTGGATCATAGGTAAGCCTATGTGTTTAGTTAGTCATATCTTTGGATACTTATCTTCCATTGACCAAAGTATAAAGCGTATTCATATGAAAAAATTATATCACTCATGTTGGTTATTCTAAATCTATATGGAGGAGGAATCATAAAATCCATAAAAAAGGTAAAATCCAAATCATTTAAACAAAAGGCAATGATTCAAAAGGAAACATACAAATTCAAAATTTAAATCACACTAAAAGACATAATTCATAACACATATCCTATTTATAATCAAATATCAAACTCCACAATTAGAATTATGATAGATTAAAGTTCCATTGGGATGTGGTAGGCTAGTAGCTTGGGATAGGAGAATAAAAAACAACTTTTACTGTTACCTACTTTCTCATGCAAGTACCCAATATTCATAGTAGAATAAGGGATCTATAAAAGGTCATGAGGAATTGGAAGCATGTCATGGGAAGGTAGGTCCATTATAATTTTATGCTTATGTCCCATCTTTATTTAATATTTTTTATGCTTATTTCATAAGTATTTCAATTTTATCTTCTTATTTTCTGATTGCATGTATGTCTAGAACCATTTAATTAAATTTTTAATACTTCTCAACTTAAATTAGTGTGATTAATTTTATTCCCACTTACATTTTGTTTTATTTTTACACTTCACTACTTGATTTAGTATGATTGATCTATTTAATTATTTTTCTTTTTATACCATTATTTTGTCATACCAATGTGATTTAGTGTGATTTTCTTTTTTTTATTTGGTGTAAATAGTTTACGTGGTTTCAAAACATTTGTTTCCCTTTTTACCATTTTGGTTTATTATACTTCATATTTTATTTTACACATTTCTCATTGTGATATAGTGTGTATTACATTTGTTTTGATTACTTATACTTTTCCAAATCATTTTTACCTTTTTAATTTTAATTTTGCATGTGTATCACATAATGCTAGAAAAAACACATCACATATTTCCCATCGAATATACAACAAAATATAAATACATGTGATAAAAATAAAATATATCCATGGATCCACACCAAAATCCAAGTGAAATTCATGAAATAAATAAACTATCAACATCAATATATATAGATACATACATACATATATCATGTATTTTATATAATACAAAGTACAAAATATAATAGCTACAACTATAAGGTTATGCTCTATCATGTTTGTCCTATGGCCTGGCCATGCTACCCATGGACATCTATGACTAGCCCCTCTGAATGGTGTACTATAAAGAGGTAGTTCAAGTTCTAAATCTAATAAACTATCCCTATAGATTGGCCACCTAATAATGTACCTATAAAATATTGATCTTAATCTCCATGTGTTCAGCTTGTTCCTCTACTAAGGCCTACTAGGCTTGAGCCTCTCCACCTTCAACCCTTTCCAGTGGCTATAATCCATCACTTCATGCTTATAGCTATATTTAAACCTCTCCTTATAGTTTAAACCAACTTACTTGATCTATGGTAGATGAAACCATAAGATCATCCAAAACGGTAGGGTCATATGGAAATAATGCCCCATCCAAAATGTCATGATGTGAAACCATAACTAGGGCTCCCCATCTGACTTCCTCTACCACAAGATATACAAAATAAAAAATTAGATATACATCAAATCACATATATGTATCTCAAATAATCTATCTATAATACTCAATGATGTAAATAGTGTTATATATCAAAAGATTAAGTGAAAATAAAACATTTCTCACTACTGTCATTATCATTTACCATGGTCTCACCATTTTCTGTCCTATTGAGCACATTCTTTATCAGCTAACTTTTCACCAATATAAATCCAATAGTCACCACCTAAACCCATCATGGTCCTCTCCTTAGTAGTCTCTATATAGACTAAATATGTTTTGTAACCACTATAGGATATGCCTACATGAATTTTAGCACCTACATTTCCTCACTTTGATGGTGTTTCCATCTTTAATAAACTTGTGGTGGCCACTACCACCTATACTATGGTTCTTTTTTTAATATATCTTCCCCTACATCCATGTCCATAACATCATATCCTCATATATCTATGGCTTCCTACTATCATGCTCAACCATCCCATGGTCTAGATCATTAAGGCTTGATCACTTCTAACTCCATATGTAATCCTTCACCTCCTATCCCTCTCAGCTCTCTAGCATGTCATGCCCAATAAGTAGGAACTAATAGAGGGTCCACTTGATGAGGAATTCCCAAATACCTAGGTATATGAGCCAGTAGATAAGGCTATACCCATAAATTATAATGGCTTGTGATCCACACATGTGCCAAACCTATAGTAATAGTATCCCAACTTAGCCATATGGAAGTTATGGGAATGTATGGCTACCAAACTATATACCCTCATGTGATAGTGTATAATAATAGAACATGCACACAACCTGTGATACATGGTCCTACCTCCATTAAATGACCTAAGGTAATCTATCATCAACTGCATGGGGAAACCCATTTAGATGATACATAGGTAACCTCTCATATATCTATGTGTTTAGAAAAATAATAAGTACCATTGTCTTTTATCCTCAAGATAACAACCCATGGGTATCATGTATGATTTGAACTTGGATGATAGAACTAAAATTATATAGTGCTCCCTGATCCAAAATCAACTGGCACAAGGATATTGTGTACATTGGTATCTTTCTATCTAACTTGTGATATAATACTCATATTGTTGTAAGCCCTATCATAGCCTTTTAGATGTCTAAAATGGTCATAATATAAACATCAAACAAGATCATGAATAATTTAGGATAGATCTTATCCAATCCTACATCCCACCAAGATAAGGATTATATATCATCCTCTACATCTAGTGTATCACAAATAACTTGTGTCCCAACTATCTAAAGTCAAAGAAATACATAAAAATCCTCTAAAGTGATCTCCACCTCTATGGAATCCCATCCACCTCCCATCAAAAAGTGTTGGAAAACCATTCCCAAGCTCCTAAGAACATGACAAATAGATCAAAACTTAGAAGGATCTATCTCATATCCATAATACCTTGGAAGACCAAGTGACTAGTTGATCCTTATTCATGTCTACCAACTATTCTAATAGATCTTTTGGCTAAGATGAATCCACTAGGTACCAAAATATCTGGTGTCTCTAAAAAATATCAACCAACATAAAATGTATTAGATCTTGATGTCATAATAATTAAAATACATTATTAAATATTCTCAAAACTTTATAAATTAAATACTTCATTAGCTTGCATGATTTAGTTTTTTAGTTTTCTTATTTTTCTACACAATCATGTTATTTGATACTAAATTGGCCCTATCAAAATCTTATTTTACTACATTAGCCCACTAATACATAGTTATCCCCTTTCATTTTGGACTGTATTGACATATTCAATACTAAATTGGCCCTTTTATAGCATTAACATACTACATCGGTCCTTTGGTACACAATCAACCTCTTTTATCAAATTGTATTAGCCTCATAGTATAAAATACATTGGATAGAGGGTAATATGTTAGCCATATTCCTATTTTAAACTATATCAACCTACTGCTACATAGTCAGCCATATTTATCTACACTATATTGGCTCACTTCTATGCAATCGAATCCCTATTTTTCTCTCACCTTGTAAATTGAGTTGATAGGGTCAATTTTATTCTTTGCCTATGGTGTCTTTTTAACCATTTACCATAAATTTCTTAGGCATTTATTGGTTTGATCTTTTTCTACCCAATATCTCATTCTATCCCTAGTCTACCTAAAAGTTTATTAGGGTTAGTTTTTATGTCTAAATTTTGCATAAAATTCAATTTTCTATAATTAGCTTAATTTTAATTAAAATTTCTCAAAAATTTGAAATTAATGCTTTCTTACCTATGTTGCACCTGTTACGGCCTCTATGCATCCTCCATATTGTAGCTATCATCTGCTTACCATGGTCACTCTCTAGATTCAACTTGGGTCTCTCATAACACTATTTTCTTAAAATAGTAAAATAAAAAATAAATTGATTTTTCACCCTATTTATATTTACTATTCAAATCTATATACCTATAAAATATTTAAAATCATATTCCATTTTTTGACCATATATTCTTTTGTAATATGTCTTTTTTCAAACTCCAAGATGTTCTATAATATTGATATTGTAGAAAATATTTTTATATATTAAATGTATATTTTTCAAAACTCAATTTTCATTCTTTTTCACTAATTTCTATAGGTTCACCTAATGTTCACTACATTGGACACCTTTAATTTTATTTCACTTCATTACTTATATATAACACTAAGGTAAGTAAAGGTATGTATTTTTCAATTTTGTCCTTTCATTTATCTTATTGCTTCTTAATATAAGTTATTTATCTTTAGCGTTGCGTGTTGCTATGTTATTTTTTTGAAGCACCATGCCCTGTTACACATATGTGACACATAAGGAGATTTGATAGGGGCATATTTATACATAATATTTTAAAAATTTATCAATTATTAATGATTTATCTCTTTTAATGAACTATCAAGTCTTAATCTCTTTGAGTGCTTACCTTAAAGGGTGCACTGGGAAAGGGGTGGGTAGACCATTAGTGATTTAGAGGATTGTTATCCCCTTATCACTACTTTCTATCTAAAAAACCATCTCCTATATAATTTCCTAAGATTTGACTCCTCTATTTTCACACTCTTCTAATTAATTCACCACCTTAATTAGCCCCTACCTAAGCCTAAAACCCTTTTTGACATTTACTAAATAATTTTGGCCTAGGCCAACATTATATTCTAATTGATATTTGCACGTATGAGTCTAGGTCAGCCTTTTCCAACCTAGATAAAGACCTAACTTGTATTTGTAAATTAACAATTTAGATTTGAATTGGGCCAACCCTATCATATAAACTTTCATAAATGTTTAGAGTTAAATTCAAATATATATACACATAAATTTTACCATTTATTAAGGAGAATATAATAATAATAATAATAATAATAATAATAATAATAATAATAATATATTGTGCATCTAATTATGCACCATTCTACTTGAGGAGCATTTCTTAGGGTTCCAATACTTATTTTGGAGATATGGATCTTGTCTTATGGAGAAGTATTTTGGATACATGTAGAAGTTATGTAGCTTAGGGATGACTTATCTTTACTATTCTTACATACTAGAACAACCTCTTGTGAATCACCTTGGCCAAGGGAGAGATTGAGGTTCAACAGGTTCATCTTAAAAGTTAAGTATTCCTAACTTTGTTCATCCTTTTTTAAAGTATACATATTTTCATTTGTACTTCTCTCCCATGCATTAGGGTTTCCTATACATTGTCTTAAGTATAGATATTCTATGCATGTTTACTTTTTATGTTTATTTCCCCACTTTGTTCCACAAGATTTGGTGAGCACTAAATCATATTTGTATTTACATTACATTTACTTAGTGAATATAAAAACATAGGACCTAGTTAGTGTTATTTCATAGTGTTATTTGACTAGAGGCTTCAAAACCCTCTCTAGTGATGTTATTGTGCCATGATTCCCCTTAGTTAGGTCTAGTGGATCCATATTTATCATGACCCAAAATAGTTAATGTATCAATAAATAAAAGTGTAAGAAGGATTTATCTTCTCTGAGGTAATATTAATTAATAGGCCAGATATATTTTCCTTTGTATACATAAAACACCTAGTGACTCCAAGTATTTATGTTTTGTAAATATTAGTTCTTCATCTATATTCCAAGACAAACAATATCATATTCAAGAGGTACTAATTTTATTTTTATTGAATTACCAATACCTAATAAAATAAAAAGTGTTAAAGCAACTTTGTCCCCTATTAGGAAAGATAGTGATTCAAGATAGTCTTCCCATAGAGCTCAGTCTACTCCACATTTGGTAGATTCCCCATGCCTAGAGGAATATTATTACCTATCCCATTCATATCCACTCTTATAAATCAGCCCTTTATTTCCTTTAATAGAGGTATTCCATTATCCCTCCCCTCATATGATGATATTCCCATACCTTCTATTCATATCATCCCCTATTTTATTGGAGAGAACTCTAATACCCATATAGATAACATACAAGATGTTATGAAAATTTACTTTGTCCATAATGTAACTGAAGACAACATTGTAGTGTGACTCTTTGCCTCTTCTTTAAAAGTAAATACATTTTATTGTACTGATTTTTGCATCCTATTACTATCCAAAATTAGGATGAGCTAGGTGCTAAACTATGTAGATAATCTAAAGAGAAGAGTCACCACTTGACATTTATAGAGAAACTCAATGCTATTAAAAGAGCTCTACATGAGCAAATGGTTGACTTCAACTTCAAATTATAGAAGATATGGGATAGAATTCCAAAGTTGGTAAAATATTCTCCTAATACTATGTTTTTAAATTTTTAAGAGCACTAAATAGTGATGTGGCCATGATGATTCAATCCATGGGAGGCATAGTATTGTCTAATGCATATGAGGTTGTTGTGTGTGTAAATTTTTTTTTTATCCAAGTAGGGAAAATTACACCCAGACCCCCTATGCCCTTGTTCTTTGAGCCCCCATCTATAAGTTAACCTACCTTTCCCTTTTTATGACTGTATCACCCATCCCTATTAAAAATATCTCACTGATCCCATTGGTTGCACCTCCAAGTGATCTACATAAAGTTAAATCATTATTTCAAACTTTGGAAATGATCTAGTAATGGTCAAAAGGTAGAAAGTATAGTAATATAAGCCTTACCATCCATTGAACCAACCATATCATCTAAACATGCCTCCCTATCAAGGTGGCATGTAAGCTCAAAACTATCTCTCATATAATAGACCACCTTATGCACAAAATTATAACAATGTTGGCACTTCTATTTTTCTCATGCTTGTGTAAGACAATAAGGTTCAAGAATATGAATGGTTTCTTCCACATGATTAACCACATAATCAATATGCATATGAAAATGGAGTTTTGTAATAAACACCTATTAATCAAAACACATCACCACAACAGGGGTATTAAAATTTTTCAACTCCATAAAGGGAGGAATTGTAAGTTCAAGTATAGGAGAAAGGTGAGTCTACTCTCATAAATTGTCAAGAGGATGAATTCAATTATGTGAATAAAAATGAAATGTTGAGTGTGGGGGGTAACCAATTATATCCTAACACATGGTTCAAAATGAGGGTAATGGGAAGATAATTTTCTTCTTATATGCCCTCAACTTCTATGCCCCATGTTCCATGTGTAGAAAAAATTAATAGAACATTAGTAGATAACTTCTAAATGCACATGGAGATAGTCATGTAAAAAGAGAGATAGCCTCAAATTGTCCCATAAGTGTAAGAGGAGGTTTTCATTCAAAGATCACAACTAAAAGGGACTTAGATACCCTTTAACATAGTTGAGAAGATGAAAAAAACTAGCCTAAATGTGATGATGTGCGATGATTTTTTAATTCTTTCTCAAAGTTATATTACGTAGGATTCCCTAAAGAGCTTCCAATCACATGAGCCATCATAAACCATTCCCATTTTATCTACAAGTCTATGTCAATCAAGTGACAAAGGAACATGCAAAAGTGATAACACCCCCCATTCTAAATTTTTATGATTATTGGCAAGCATATTATATAGAATCATATGATATACTTAGGGGTGATCAGATCAGTGATACCAAATAGAATCTCAAAAATTCTATGTCTAGCATATTCTCCCATCTCTAAAGGTGTTGTCTAGTTGGATGACACAATAGTTAAAACTATGAGGATCATCAAGGACCTATGCCTCACTTTTCATGCATGTCTGATCCTTTCCATTATGTAATACATCACATTTATCTACTTCACTATATGCCTTTCCCAATATTTCACTATGAAGATGGTTAGAAACCTCTCCTCAAACTGGTTTCACATGCTATTCATGACTAGATATTGAATTAAGGTGACCATTAAGGCCATATCCATTTCTAAGAATCATATAGAGCCATACTCTCTTAGTCTAATAGATATGAACCACACTATTATGACCAATAAGAGGATTCAAGTCTCCATGATATTACTACATCCCTTGAGGCAATCCTAGATAACCTATTTTATGAATGGGCATGTGCATAATGTGAGTTTGACCCATATAAAAAACACTAATTATATAGGGCTATGCACATACTACATTCTTGAGTAGGATACCTTATTGACAAATATCATAAAGGTATAAGAGGATATTTAAGGCACATGAAATTTATGGTTTGATGGCCCCCAAATCAAAAATGGTGAAGGAGCTAGAGTGGTAATGATATCCCCTCAAAAAGATACATAATTTCATGCATTTAGTTTATAGTTTATCTATGTAAATAATGTCATCAAATATGAAGCATTGATCTAAGGTCTTCAATTTATAAAAAAAAGGAATCAAAGTGTTGAAATTAGTTGGGGACAATGAACTACTTGTAAACTAGTCAGAGCATAGAACATGTCCAAAAAATAATATACTAAAATATTACAAACATAGGGATTGGGACACAATTGAGGGGTTTGATTTTTACAACATCTGATCCATACCAAGGGATGTAATTATTATGATAATAGGCTCACAATTTTGGGTGCATATTATGACCTCTTGCATAATATAAGGAATGAGTCCAAGAAACTCATAAATCTTGTGGTCAAATTGGCAATCCCAAATAACACAAGCAATTGGTAGGTGTTTGAAAGTGATAAAAAAAATCATTAACTTCCTACAAAATGAAGTTGAATTATGCATAAATAATAAATCACAACTCCAAACCCAATATGAGGAACAAATGAACTACATAAAGGGAAATAAGTTAGCTAGGTTTTTGGTCACATTGGAGAGCATATTCAATTTTAATGATGAATTGAAGGGTGAGAGAAGAAACATGACAATTAAGTAAGATATCTTCAAACAAGTAACCATTTATGATAATAAGCTCTTGAAGGACAATAAGGTGTGTTCTCCATTTAAAACTAGAGATTTCATCAAAATAAATATAATATATGATGATATATTCACATGGAAGTACCAACACCTCAAAGGATTTGACCCAAGCTTATCCCAACATACTATCAAGCTTGACCCTAACACCAATCTAGTTAGGCAAAAGAAAAGGCTAATAAACCCCAAGTTTGAGCCTTTAATGATGGAGTTGTCAAATCTCATATAAACCAATATAATATTTTCAATCAAACATTTTTCATGGGTGGAAAATCTAGTTTTGATGTGAAATACGAGTGGGGAAATATGGCTATGGATGGATTTCAATGATTTAAACAATGCATTCCTTAAAGATCACTACCCATTCTCACCAATAGAGAAAATCCTTCAAATAATCATAGGTGTAGAGAGGTTTTCAATGCTAAATGGTTACTTAGGTTACAATCAGATACTTATGTAGGAGTGTGATCAATTTATGACCACTTTTAATATGAAGTGAGGTACCTTTGCATATCATAGGATGCCTTTTGGAATGATAAATGTATGGCCCACATTTTATAAATCCATGGATATAGAATTCAAGGGACTCATAAAAAATATCATCCTTCAATACCTTGATTATATCATTATCTTCTCCAAGCACATGGTAAATCATTTAAACCATTTAGAGAAAGTCTTTGAAAAGTACCAAAAGTTTGGGATATACCTAAGCCCAAACAATTACATATTTGTTATCCATGAGAGCAAGTTCTTGTGGCATATTGTCTCCAAAGATGGGGTCAAAATTGATTTAGAATGAGTTAAGTAAAACCTATCTCTTCCTCTTTTAGGTCACAAGAAAGGCATCTAGAAATTATAGGGAAAGATAAAATTTGTCAGATGGTTTCATCAAATTTTGCTACTTTGACTAGGCCCCTCATGATAATGCTCAAGAAAGCACTACATTTAGTTAGACCCATGAAGGCAAGATTAAGTTTAAGTCCATGAAGTGTGATATTAATCATTTTGGCATAGTATAATAATGACTAGTTGGATCAACCTATTTCCTTATTTAGTCAGGCACTCAAAGAATATGAGATATGTTATAGATTTGTGGAAAAACACATCCTCATAATTATTAGGGTGATTAATAAGTTTAGGAATATGCTTTCAAATAATAGGATTTAGCTCATGGTTTCTCACCCAAGTATAAAGGATATTTTTCTAAGGATATTGGTGAAAAGAGAGCCAGTTGGCTCACAAAGGTTATGGATTATGATATAGATATCCAAATCACCAAGCTAGTATGGTGGAAAGGACTATGTGAATAGTTGGTAGAAGAGGTGAAAATTAAAGACATAACAATCTTTACACTACATGAGGATTGATTAATGGACTGAAAAATCCCCATAGATTGGACTCAAATCATGAGGATATTCCTTCAGACTAGCACATATCCATATGACATGAACAAAGTTGAGTATTGGCACTTAAAATTACAAGTTATTCATTATGTGCTTATTAGTAGTGAATTATTCAGATGAGACATTAGGGAGTTATCTTAAGGTGTGTGAAACAAGATCAAGTGAATAGGATCCTTAAATAGTTCCATAATGTACTATCAAGAGGCCTTTACTTACCTAAAAATATTACTATTAAAATCATGCAAACTTAATATTATTATCCAACTCTACTCAATTATGAACATGCATGTTTGGTAAGATATAAGAAGTGTGCCTTATTTATAGTCAAGAATAAATTATTAGCCTTTCCCCTATGCCTAATATAATATTACCAACCGATTGTCAAAAGGGCCTTGGACTTCATCTACATGATAAATCCATCATCAAGGCTGAACACAAATAGATCCTCATGGTAGATAAATAATTAAAAAGGTGTACAGAGGCAATATAACTCAAGGAGGTAATTTATATTTATATTTTGTATTTTTTATAAATCATTATAGTGAGATTTGGAGTCCCAACCACCATTATTTTTGACAATGCAATGGATTTTATTTGAGAAAAAATCAATGAGTGGGTGGTCAAACACAACATCCACCTGAGCATTTCATCAAACTATTGCCCTTAAGGTAATGATTAGATCAAGTCCACCAAAAAGAACTTTATTCACATAATAAAGTGAACCATGGATGATAATCAATGATCTTGAAACACCAAACTCATGATATCCCTTTGGGCAAACCAAATAATTCTAAAAATGGTGATGAGGAATTCACCTTTCATACCAATTTATGAAAGGGAAGAAATGTTTCCTACATATATTATAGTTGCCTTCATTAGATCTATCCCATCATTTGGAGTTACACGAGAGTGATACCATGATATTAAGGTTGGTATATCTAATGTATCTTTAGGAAATGAGAGAGTAGGCCATGTACACTATGGAACTTCAACACGCATAGTCAGAAAAGATGTTTGATAGGAAAGCTATTATTAAAAGCTTTGATGAAGGAGACTTAGTATTCAAATGAGATGTAGACAGGGAAAAATATAAGAAGAATATAAGTTTTAATGATATATGGAGTGACCCATATAACATAGCCAATTTAAATCAAACCAATGCTTTTTAACTTGTAAAGCCAACCAAAGAAGTGTTGCATATCCCTGTCAATGGGATTCATCTTAATTACTATCTCTATTGATCATGTATATTTTATAAATATTATATTATGTCTTAGTTTCCCTAAGTGTTTCATGCACATGCATGTTGTTTAGATTAGGTTCATTTTCTACAATTTCTTGTGCATGGTTCCTACTTAGTTTAGATTTACCTTCCTCTAAGTACCATTTGGTGTAGTTGTATTCTTAGTTTGTTCTCTATGAAAGGCATCTCAATTTATTATAAGGCTAGGTAATATTGTCATAGTCAATCATGTCAATGTCTAAAGATTAAAGGGATCTATATGAATCCATACCCAATGAATTACTTTAAGGCTATTGGTCCTTACTTAGTAAGAAAGTGACCTATAGAGGTCACCAAAAGTATTGAATCTTAAAGTTAATCCATCCATCATGGATCTTATAGGACCCTACAAAAGGGTTTTGATCTTACACAGTATAGGATTTTTAGGAATGCTCATGCATAAATTTCCCCCATAAGTGCCCAAAGTTGGGGTTAATAATATATTTTCTCTTTATTTAAGTATGTATTTACATGTAATCACCTAAAAGTGGTAATTGGATGAGAAGAGTATCAATTAAGCTACCCTATTCCTAACTTATCCTTAAACCTATCTTAAAGGATTAGAGATACTTTTCTAATCATTAAGAAAAAATAGTCACCTACATATAGTCAAAAAATAGTCCTAGGACTATCCCCTTAGATCCTAATCCAACTTACTTATTAGTACACCAATAGGACATTAGTGCCATAATTGGGACACTCTAACCACATGGCACTAGTGTTCCCAACTGGGTGCTATTGTCCTTAGCCCTAACTCATCCTAATAGATAATTTATTAAATGTGTGCTTCTCCTAAGGTCATCCAAAGAATATTTTCTTAGCCACATAAACAACATAACCCTATAAATACAAGTCTAATTCACTTATATTCAATAGATGGAAAATATATGCAAAATCACATTCAAACCAAAGATAAGTTGAGAAAAATTAAGGTATTTAATCCCTATTATTCCCTATTTCTACATAATACCATATACAACATCCCTAAGCCTAGTTTTCAAATATTTCAAAGGGCAAGAACATTAAAGGAGTCTAAGTCCACTCTCATTCTAACATTCACTTACACTTACATAAATCACTAAGTGGGAGAACTACATTAGGATTGATCCCTCTTTGGGGTATTGGTATGTAGGAAACTCTCTTCACAATGGGGTGTTGAGGATGTATATTCCATCTTACTAATGAAAACAATTATTAATCATGCCCTAATTACAAGGAGGATTAGGTTTTAAAAACTAAATTAGGTTTTTTAGGCACAACATAGAGCTCTAAGTTTTGTGTGCACATGAACATGACATAAAAACATAGGCATAAATGCCCATATAAAACAATAACAATCCCATAAAGGGGACACTACTACCACCTAGAGGAAACTACACAAACATGGTGTTATTGTCTATTGCTAATGTCCAGTGAGTAGGAAAACACCATAATCCTATTAATAACACTGAAATCTACCTATATCTCAAATTTAAGAACCCAAATCATCTATGATAGTTTTTAGATAAGTATTTATTTATGCCTATTTATTGATAAATTTATAAAGTCAATGAAAGTCAATTGATATAAAAAAATTAGTACTTAATTATTGCATATTTATTTGACTAATTTACACATATTATCCTTTTAATCTAAACTTGGAATTTTCATTGAAAAACCCTAAAAGCTTAAATCATTTGGTGAACCCATCTTACTTTGAATATTGCTTTAGACCCTAGCTTGAATTAATCCAAAAAAAATTCAATAAATTTAAGGATGCATACTTCTAATTTTTTTATTTTTTTTAGATATCCTAGATAATTAAAAGAAAATTCAAATTAGGTTTTCAATTTATTTTACATTTAATTTAAATAGGTGTAAAAAACCCTAGATTCAAAAACCCTAACAATAGACACACTTAGGGTTTGTATCTTTTTTCCATCTATACTCAATTTTTTATTCCAAGAAATTAGATTTGTTGCTATATTTAAATTTTGTAATATTTTCATAGATTCTTATTCTTAAAAGGTTCAAAATATATACAACTTATTTTCCTATGTTTCAACCTACAAAGGAAAAATTTAAGAATAGATTTGGTGAAATTTATAAGCAACAATTACAGGACTATATGTCTAAATATAAGGACATACAAGATGATTTCATAAAAAATCTTCAATATAAACTCCAAAATATAAACAATGGTCAATATTTAACCCCTCCAATTAACAATATTGCTACACCTTCATTGGGGCCAACTCAACCAACTCAAATAACATAACCCAAGATTATTATTTTACCATCAATGATAACTACATAATTTGTGGATATATCTTCTACTCTAGATGTATAATCCATTATGCAATAGGTTCTTACTATGTAATCTAAAATATTACATCTTGAGAAAGGAGTAGTTAGGTCATCACATGCCTTGGATTCCGACATTCTCTTGCACACACCTTTGGCATATCACATAGCATAAACTCCTTTTCCATATAGTTTCATGGAACCCAAGCTCACATTATATGATGACAAGGGTGACCTAGAGCATTAATTTAGAGCCTTTCATGCAACATGCTTGGACTATGTGTCCTATTATTGGCTTCTTACAAAGCTATTTCCATGTAGTCTTAAAAAGTATGCCCTAAAGTATTCTATGATTTTCCAAATCAATATATCATGAAATTCAATATTTTAACCAGTATGTTCTTATCACACTTCTCTATCAAAATCATCTATAAGATATCATATGCACAAGTGGCACAACTAAATCAAAAATCAAATGAACCTATAACTGATTATGTCTTATAATACAAGACAATATTATCAAAATTAACTAGTCCCATGGAAAATAGAGAGGTTTATGATATATTTAAATAGAGTGTATTACCAAAACTACATAAATATATATTATTCAAGAATTTTACCATATTTAGTGATATGTGCCACATAGTTAAGGAAAGAGAGGTTAAGTTCTTATTGATGGGAAAACTCAGGTTCACAAATGGATTAGATTCAACTATTAAGAGTACAAAAAAACATCCATATAGGGTAAGTTCCATAAAAAAAAAAGTGATTAAAATTCCATAGTCAATGCAACTCCCTATCCTTCTTCTGGATTGGTTTTATCCACTCCTCAGTGCAGAGTCTTCAATAATATTCTATAATCACTAGCATATTATAAAAAATCTATTGGAATGTAATGCCATTTCTATCCCTCCTATTAAAGACATTAATATAACACCTATTCCAAATGGTTATGATTTAAATGCTTCATTTGAGTATCATAGGGCACTAGGACACAAGATAAATAAATCCATTAACCTTAAGCACAAGATACATAATCTAATTGAGGATAACATTATTGATGTGGGCACACCCACTAAGGCACCAAAATAAAAAAATAGAGGAAAAGGATATAAATATATTTTTAGATCCTTTCTTGAAGCATACATGTAATGAGGAAGGGGGAACATGAGGTTTTCACTATACATACCAAGCTCATCCACCACTAGATTATTATCGCACAATTATAGAGGAGACATATCCCTTACATAGTATTATTGGCATGTATCACACTATTGTGCCACCTAGACCAATTATCACATTTTGAGAGAAATAGATTGTGGATTATGACATACGTTTACATGTGTTCTTCATATGAGCATATATAGACCACCATCCTATTCATAGTGATATGGTTAATAATGGGTCAAACATAAGCATGTGCACCATGAAATGCTTACATCACTTGGGGTACATAGATTATGATATACTCCCCATAGATATAACCATTAGTGGTTTTAGTGGCCATGTTCAAAGCTCCATCAGGGAGATTATGCTTCCATTATAGGTTGGACCAACACACATATCCACTAAGTTCCTAGTAGTACCTAGTACAACTATATTTGATATATTATTGGGTAGGCCATGGTTACAATAGATCCAAACCATCGCATCTATATTTGATTGATGCTTGAAGTATATACATTTTAACTAGGTGGTTAATATTAAGGGTGTCCTGTATGTGTATCCTCTTCCCATCCCATAGGTAGTTCTAGCATAGTTTTACCCCCAAAATTAGTTTTAGTTATAGTTTTAGTTCTAATAATAGATATTCCATAGTTATTAGTTACAATAGAGAGTACAAATCCTATGCATGCATCACAATGTTCATCAAATTCCTTAGAGTAGGTTATATCTACTATTAATGTACCTATACACACATACTCTCCCATGAAGACCATTACTAGAGACATCATTACATCACTTGTATGTCATAGATTATTAAGGATCATCCTTTACTTAGTTTATGTTGAGATAAGTTACATTGGGTTTTAGGAGTTCTCAACATAGGGTACTTACATCACCTACAACTTCTTATTCTACTAGATGAGTCCCTAAGACCCCTATAGTTCACATGACATCATAATCAGTGCCACAACATCTTAGGATCACTACTTAGGCTACTTTAGAATTAGATTGTATAGCACAATATATCATGGGCTCATAATTTCCCTTTCATATTATACACATGATCATAGATCCCCTCTTTGACATAGGTCATGGTAATGATGAATGTCCCATGAGACTCATGGGTTAATATTATTTTTACCCTTGTACTTACTTATCTCTCTCACTCCTTGTACATAGTTTATTTTCATTTTATTGTACATTGATTATACTTAGAAAACATAAAAATAATATAACATGTTAAACTAAAAAAACATTCAAACATCTCCAAACCACAACACTTTTACAAATTGTATGCATTGTTATGTTTACATTTATACTACTTTCTTGATATTACATATTGCTAACTATCCTAGTATAGTTAGTTTTATCATACACATATGCTTCACTTGTTCTTATCAAGTACTTGTAGAATCTAGATAGGAATCTAGTCTACTACACTGATCCATACCATCTATCATCTACCAATTGGGGGAATTTAAATTGATCCAAGTTTATAAATTTCATACATCTACACATTAGGGGCATCTCCTAGATAGTTGTTATAACTAGTTTTTATCTTTACATAATATAAATTATAATTTATGCATTGATATATCTTGAAATAAATCATTTCTCCTCATTGATTAGATTTTTTTTTTGGATATCACTATTTAGACTCAATATATATGCATCCTATCATCTAAATATATTTGTATTACACATTTATACATAATTTAATTTCTAGTTGCTAAACTAGACTTGATTGTGTTCCTATGCTTCTTACATCTTCAAAGGAATTTGAATATGAAATTATTCTTTGGATCTAATCCAATTATCTATTTTTATGCCTTGTAAATATGGATATGTCCCTTGTGTGTGTTTTCCTACTTCTATATATGGACATTTCAACATGTCCTTGTATGTTCTTCTATGCAAAATTGCATGTTGCTTGCATATATAGACATTTGAACATGTCCATGTATGTCTTCCTTCTTAGATTTAGTGACATGTTACTATGTCCCTTGTATTATATCTCCTTGGCTTACCTTTTTCATGCCTCATGTTTTTTTATGTATGCTTCTACACCATGACACTTGTATGTGTTTGTTACACACACACACACACAAGTTTTTGATGCCATGATGGACCTCATGCTTTTACCCCTCCTACTTGGGTGTTGTGATAGAAATAATTCCCAATCCCCTTATGTATTTACTATTGACCAAATTTGACCATAGGTAAAATTTTTTCAACACCCTATATATCCAAAAAAATTATAGGGTATTACTAAGTCATAAAATGGTCACATGGTCATTAGTGAAGTCATATAAGATGTTTTACCTTAGTCATATTTGTCTAAGTTGGTATTATGTCATTTTATGTCCTTTTTGGTCATTTTAGTTAATTTTTATATTTTTTTTAAAAGTGCAATATAATGTCCCATGTGTCATATGAGTGTTAGGGAATTGTTTCAAACTAAAAAAAATTAGGATTCAACATTAAAATAAAAAACATCACTTGTAAAAAGAGGATTTTCAATTATTATACAAACTGTAGGATAGCTATATCATATGTGAAATATTCAAGAGTGTCTTTTTATATCCCTATAGCTCATATCCAAGCTTAGATGGCTTTGAAAAATCTAAAAATGGTGAAACCTATTTCTTCTTTCTCATCACTCTCTTTGGCATATCAACAATGTCAATCAATTTGTAGTTAGTATGGAAATGAGAAGTAGAGTTTATGTGAATGATATTGGTAGACGAAATTAGTCTCTATGTAATATTAGACCATGGTTTTCATATTGGTGGTCTGAACTTCATGAAAAAATAGTAAGACTACTAGTGCCTCTAAACTACGTACACATCCCTAACACCTTATTTTTTCCCCCTATTTTCATTGGTCTAATGCTTCCAAGTGATGTATGTGTTATTGTAGAGCTAGTTCAATATCTTCATGTTGATTTCAACCTATTTTTCATGTGTTAACATGGTAAAATAGGTAGTATCATCTCCTTGTGCTAAAGGTGAATACATTATAGTCTACAAAATAGTTGTTTATAGTTGTAAAGTTTCATCTTCTTGTAAATGGATTCATACCAAGGTAATGTACCTATGTTACTCCTCTCAAAAAATTCAATATAGTTCTTCCATGGAATATATGAATTTAAAAGACATCAAATTTGGTGGAGATGGGTTTCTAATACACTAAGTAAATATTGGTCAGAACTCTAACATATATAGTCATCTATAGTTACCTATAGGCATGTATGAAGAATGTAAAAACATCTAAAACCTAATGCATATGTTGTATTAAATCTCAAGAATTTAATGAGATTATAGGCTTCATAAACTATATCCAAGAACACTTTCAAGAAACATATACAGTTAATCATAACTAAAAAGTTGCTTAATGGGATGAGTTACCCTAGTTTCTTTGAAAGAGGTTTTGCTCTCACAAAGTGACATCTTGTGGTGAAGATTGATGAGGTCTGAGTTAGCCTAATATGTTCCTTCTTGTATAATTCTTAATTGTAACACTTGAACATGAAGATAAATTTTCTAGGTTAAGATAAGGTGATGTTTGAGTGGTTTTAAAGTAGTCAAATTTCTACTAAAAACACTTAGTGAAAGCTACAGTGCATTGAATCCAAAATGAACTTGGGATAATAGTGACCTATAATAATAGATGAGCATGGTCTTAAGGAAAGATAAAAGATAATACATATGAGATATATCCATATTTATCTCAGAGAAATTAAGAAGAGTTAACATAGTGCTTAAGCACTTATTTTCACCTATAAGAATGTCTCATATCTTAACCAACATCTACATTCTAACTGCCGACCTATAATGCATTGATAGTAGAGAGGTGACTGTGTTTCAAAATAAATATGGTAAATCATGTATGAAATGGTAGTAGTGACCTTAATAATAAGTAGATGGGTGAAACACAATTCTTTCACATGCATGGAAATTTATAAGAAACTCATATTTCTTCCCTAATTTTCACCTATAGGTGACATAGTTTGGTTCATACACAGACTAGCCTAAGCCCATAAGAGAATGTAAAATTGGTAAGTTGGTAGATGTATAAAGTGAATAAAAATGTATAAATAATTCTAAAAATATTTATATTAAACTCCATGTAATTCTCAGGGGTAGGGGAGATAGATAAAATATTGAATTAAGCTAGTTTCAAACTTCATAACCAATTAATCAGAATACTACACACAGACTAGGCTTAAAAAGCTAGTTTTGATAAGTTGGGAGGTTGAGGACTCCATTAGGGTGATAAATATTTGATACTTGATACAAAGGGTCAACATGACCCAAGAAATCTTTCCATGGTATTAATTTTCTTAAATAATTAGGGGAGATGCTATTTGTTTAATCTCAGATAGAGGGCACTCCACAATCAAAGAAAACCTGCAGGTAGCTCATATGAATGATGAAAATATGTGTGGAAGAGTCTTGGAATAATTTTAGGATGTTTTATAGGTTTGATATGAATATTAAAAAAGTGATAAAATACCTCACAGTCACTATAAACACTCCTAGGGGTAAATTACTCAAAATACATAGTTTAGGTCTACTATCCTATAAATAAGCCTAAACCCTCATGGCCACCAAATTTATTTAAATTTTCATATTAAATTTATAATCCATGTGATAAATTATATAGGATATTGGAGATCCAATTGGACACATTTGTTTTCATAAGACTAGCTCAAGTTGGCCATTTTGGCCTAAAAATATGTCATACCTACCAAGAATGCCTAGAAAGAGCTCAACAACCAAATTCATTTTCTCATATCTATATGGATGAGATACATGGTGACTAAATAATATAGTTATATTTGATGGTATTCCTTAAATTATTTTCAGTGGATTTTTTTTTGGAGATTTAACATATGGATTTTATGAATCATTATTAACAATTTAGCCTTCCTCAAACCCTCCTAAAACCCTTGCTTGAATCTGATGGAAAAGAGATCATTAAATATTAATTTATAAGTGTCAAATTGGTTATTAAAATTAATTTAACCTATTTATCACTCTCCTAGGATCCTCTCCACTTAGATATTACATACTGTCTCTTGTACGGACAAGCCTAATATCAAATTTCTTGAAGGATTTGAGTTATTCTATAGATTTATATGGTAGTATAGACATTTTTCTTGTAATATGTGTGTAGGTAATTATTATAAATCATCATACTCATATCTCACTATATTTAATCATGAAAAATATTTTTCTCAGTTAATCACTACATGCAGTCCTAAACAAGATAGTGAGAATGAACATGACTACCTAAGTTTGAAAGTGAGAAGTGGGACATTGAATATTTGGAGGTATATTTGATATAAAATGGGATAAAAATATATTTAATATGTTTTTAACACCCTTAAAATTAACATATATGAGCAACTATAGGATACCTAAGTGATAAATGTGAAGATTGAAGCCTAGAGAGCTAATGAGTGATTTTAAATAGTGAAAAAAAGTGTTAAGAGGAAGATTATCAGTTAAATAAGCATAAAATAACCTAAAAAAATATCATTTACATATTCTCATGTTATATCATATGTGTCATGGCATTCTAAGGTAGTTCAATATAGATGGAATACTCATCATCATGAGGGCAGTTTCAAAAGCAAGACAATAAAGAGTTTTATGCCAACTTGAGGAAGATGTTGTGTTTTAGATTAAAACATATTCATGAAAACTTCCTAACCTATTTTACAAATCATTCCATTGAATTCTAACTAGTTTTCAAATATTGAAACTTGGCCTTGTGACCCTTTGACTTCTCTTCTTCTCTCTCTCCTCTCCTATGCTCTATATATTCAAGCCTTTTTGGCTTTATAATGAATCCACAATTAGTATGGTGAAGCCCTATTGGTTTTGACATATCATTTGATTTGAATAAAGTTTTATAAAGTTGATTTATTCTATAAAATATCTTTTCTAAGTGTGTCTAGTGGTTTATGTGGTTGACAAGTGATGAATATGTTTTCCCTACTTCCATTTTGTTGTTGCATGTTATGTGTGAGTGACATCTATTATAATAGTTCTCATAAAGTTTATGTGTTTTTTAAGTGTGTATTTAAGTGTGAGAGAGACTAGTAGTGTATAGTATCAGACCTTATTTTCACCCACCTCTAGATATACATAATAATCTACCTCTACAAGAAATACTTATGATGAAGGATATACAGTTGAGATTAGTCTTAGTGGTTTTCTTTCTTAATGAAGATGTATATGTGTTTTATGGACTTATATTTTGTGTATCACCTTAACTATTTTATGTTTATATATGTTTCCTTCTTCCCTTTTCACCTTTAAATAGTGATTATCCTTGTGTAGGGTGAGCCTAAAAGGTAAATCAAGGGAGCTAGCCCTGTCAAATATAGAGGTGTATCTCTTGAAGTAGCTTGCCTATTTGTAGATGTAGTCCCATGTTATGCCAAATTTGAGAAGGTTTCCTCAGCTTATCTAAGATGAAAATTTTGGCTATAATAGTTACTCTAATTTTATATATATAGATTGATTAAATTTATCTTGACACCCTTATGCAATGCTATATTATAACACACATCTTAAATTACCTACTTATGCTCTGATACATTTACATTTTGATCTTATGTTTGTACATTATATTGGAATAACATGAACAAGATTTGGCTAACACATTTTGTATAGATACTTATTTAGAGGGTAGTTATTACATAAGTTTCATAGCTAGCCTCAAAATAAGGGCATTCACAAGGGTTTATCATAGAGATCAGGATCCTACTTTACTATTCATCGATATATTTTAGAACATAGGCTCAATTTTAGACATCAAACTCAGGGCACAAATAGAATTGAAGAAATATTTAGAATTAAAACTAGATCACTCATAAATTAGACCAATTAAACACTAGTTCCAAGATTGGGACACTGGTGCCATAGGGCGCTACTATCCACTATAGGTCAATACTATTTAGTAGCCCTAACTTTAGGATAGTTTAGATCATTTAGACTAATACAACAGGTATAGTACATATTTTCATATACATAGTGACAATTTTGATAATTATGTTCATATTTTACTTAGATTCATTAATTTTAGCTCAAATTCATACCAATTTATTATATTTGTGTGAATTTGCATGGCATGATCAATCCCACATTCATTTTAGTTACACATATTCTGTATACTCAAATACCAAATTATGGGCATCTACACAACATAGTTTCCATATTCTCAGCTCCAAACATGCTAATCAAATGGAACAGAAAAATCCATGTCATTCTCTACACTATATGCACTTGCTATCACATTCCACATTGTCACCAGATTCATGCCTTATTCAATATATAGTGGTTGGAATTCTTAAGTGTCATAAAGCCACCTAATATACTCAAATGGATGCAAAGTTGAATACATAGTTATATTTACTTATTTAGATACTTTTATCACTTTACATAGTTCAGTTATAGATGCGTCTACTTCACATAGGTGGGAAAAGATGGATTCATGGCCTACTTAAGTTATTAAACCACCTAAATGAGAGGGTTAGACACACTTACAATCTTATCCAAGCTATTCATAGAGATTAGGATATACTAATTAGGGGTGGGAAATGATGGAGTCAAAATTAGATTGAGTTCTTGAGCCACCCATATGAGGATTGAGAATTCCATCAGCTCAGTCCAAGTTATTCAATGATATGATCATTATGGAAACTCATACACATAGGTTGTCACTAGGTTTATGCATTAGTTTGCATACCCAATGAGGCATATTCATTTCTTTCCTCTCTCTTTACTCTCCTTTTGCTCAGTTACTTTATTTTAGCATAGTCTTTTGCTTTTGATCATCTCTTAAGGAAGGATTGATTTTCTTTGTGTCATTTTAGGTCATTACTTTGGATTATGTTCCACATATATAGACCTAGATTCACATATTTAGACTCAGCTACATGGGCTTCACTTCCAAGGTAAGTCTAGGTACACTTCTTTTTTTATTTATATTAGTCATTTTTCTTTGATACATTATGAACGTAAGGTTAGGTGGGCAAATGTAATCACCTAAAAGTGGTAATTAGATGATAAGAGTGTCTCTTGAGTTACCCTATTCCTATTTTAGCCCTAGACTTATATTATAGGCTTAGATAAACTTTTTAAGTCATTCAATAGAACAAAATCACCTATAACTAGTCAAAACATAATCTTAAGAGTGCCCTCTCAAATCCCAATCTAACTTACTCAACAATCCACCAGTAAGACATTAACACCACATTTCGGACACTATAGCCACATGATGTTAGTGTCCCCAATTGGGCATTACTATCCTTATCCATAACTCTTCCCAATGGATAATTTTTTTCAAATGGGTTCCCATCATAACGTTATCCTAAGAAAATTTTATTATTCAAACAAGCAACAATAGCTTATAAATACAAGTCTAATTCAAATCTATTTACTAAACAGAAAATAGATGCAAAAACACATTCAAACCAAAGACAAGTTGAGAAAAATTAAGGTATTTGATCCCTATTCTACCCTAATTATACATACCACCATCTATATTAGACCTAATCCTAGTTTTGAAAGATTTCAAAGCTCAAGAAAAATCAAGGCATATAAGTCCACTCTTATTATAACATTCACTTACACTTGCATTAAGCACTAGGTGGGATAACCACATCAAGATTAATCCATTTTCAGAGTGTTGGTATGTAGGAAACTCTATTTATAGTGGGGTGTTGAGGATGTTTAATACATCCTAATGATGAACAAACAATTATTAATCATGACATAATTATAAGGAAGATTAGGGTTTACACACTAAATCATGTTTTCTAGGCATAACACAGAGATTTAGGTTTCATGCACACAAGAATAGTACCTAAAAACATAGGCATAGGTGCCCACAAAAAATAATAACAATACCATAAAGGGGACACTATTACCACCTAGAGGACACTACACAAACATGGCATTATTTTCCATGTTAGTTGATATTATCTAGTGAATAGATAAACACCATAATCCTATTGATGACACTCAAAATTAACTAGATCTCAACTTTCAAAACCCAAATCATTCATAACAATCAGTTTTCATATAATTCTTTATTTATGCCTATTTATTTCTAATTTTATAAAGTCAAATAAATTCAATTGCTATAAAAAATTACTACTTAGTTATTGGAAAATTATTTAACATCTTATCCATATAATCTAAACTTAAGATTTTCATTAAAAAATGTTAAAAGGTTAAATCAATGCACCTATGCACAAAGCCTTATGTGTTCCTAGTGAAAATATTTTCACACTCTTATTCAAAGCACATAAATATAGTCATATGCATGCCATTTATTTAAAGCTCTAGGACTTTAGATAGTGGTGATAAAGAAGTGCAAAGATCATATATTTTAGTTTCAAGGGCATGCTTGACATATTCATTCCTTCTAATTACTCTTCTTTAGAAACTTCTATGTGCCAAAATGATAAGCTCTGCACCCAAGTGTATAAGTTTAGATCCATGAGTTTATGATTCATATACCAAGACTTATATTATGCACTACTTCCTTCATGGCCTCATAGCTCTCTAACATCCCTATTTGGACCTTTATATATAACATGTCAACTCTAAAACATGTATAGGTAAGGTGTATAGAGTATAGATTAAGATTTATAAGTGCATGCCCAAAACCTTGATTCTTCTTCACAAAAAATAGTGCACATGATCTGGTGATCACATGGTCCCCAAATATAAGCATGCATATAGGTTCCTACCATGTGTACAAATGGTGACATGTATAATATAAGAGTATATGACATAATGTCCACATAATTAAGTATTCTAGGTGTATTAATAGGTGGTGACAATAGTAAAGGTGGTAGATGGACCTGATTGAATGTTGATGGAAACTAAGTTAGAGAAAAATTAGATGCAAAGGTAGTGGGTAGGTAGATAAAACATGCACACACATATCTTATAGTTACATAAGTGTACTTATGACCTAATTACACATGCAAATTATTTAAATATCCCATAATGACCTTCTATCTACTTCCATGATTAGTTTATCAACCCAAATTGAATGAGCATGGTTCATAGTAGATATTGCATAGGGGCTTAGTTCTATTGATATTTAGGTTCCAAATTTTAAATTAAGTTCTCTATTACCATATAAAATGTTAATTTAATTACAAAGTATCTTTTCCAACTCTATATAAACCCTAAATTTCATTGTGAAAATGAGCCATCTCCTTGGTATAACAAAGTTCTTCCCATTTGAGTTATAATATCAACTTAAGCCTTGAAACTAATAATAACTAAACTACCCCTTGTTACAGGTAAAATAACTATGAGGGGGGGTGAATCAATGAATAAATATATTTAAAAACTTCAATCTAAATCCTTCAAACCCTTAGTCATACACGATAAGCAATTAAGAAGACAATAACCCACGCATAACATTGAACATGAAAGATAAGAAAGATAACATAAGATATATGTGGGAAACCTTATTGGGGGAGAAAAAACACTCTCAAGCCTAAAAACACATGGACTAATTTCCCTATAATATTATTACTAACATGAGACTTTAGTGAATCACCCACTTCACAAGGAACACTAACCCCTAATGATGACAAGCACCAACTTGCTTAAGATGTTGAGAACCAACACAACATATATGAAATAAATAACTTAATAACTATGATTAATTATAAATATGATGTATAAACCCTAAAAATTAACCTCTTTCATTCATCTTCACTCATTCAAACATTCACACACAAGCAAGGCATCTAAAACCACCTTTTGGATCAATCTACACACATTTACTTGTTCTAATTTATTAAACCTATAAATTAAACAATAGAATTATGACCATAAATTCATACATTCAATCCAAACTCTGATATTTATCTCAAGACATCCACATGGATCTCACATCCTTCACAAATCTTTTTCTCATCTACATAGTTACTCAACCTCATAAGCAACCCAAATATGCCTTGTACTTATACTAATTTCTTGGTCTAACCCATCTTGGTTAGAAAAAATGATTAATGTAATTGTATTAAACTTTAAATATGTCTCCAAACGCATTACATGGGTGAAATACTCAACTTCATAGGTTTACCATAGTCCTTAAGACTCAAATCATCCATTAGGCCTTAATGAGACCCAAAACAATTAGGCTTTCACATCCATGCATTAATCTTGAAACCTCTTAGTACACCTTAAGCTTAAAATAATGGTTAGAACATATAAAACCTAACTCAAATAGACCCTTTCTCACTCCCTCATGGGTCCATGCCACCTGAAACACCAACTTAATACTTACACCTAAGAATTAGGTCTCCTTACTCTTCAGATCTTTATACATAGAAAACACAGTCTCAAACTTCTAAAGCAATAACTCAAATATTTCACATATCCATATAATTATATCACATGGGTGAAACCTTAAATAAATTTACAACACCTCTAGTTTCCTTAGACATTCCAACACAAACTCTAAGCACTCAAATCAATTCTCTCAAATGACCACTTAGGTTGGTTACATATAGTCAAGTTATTTTGACTCTCCACAACTAAATATATGAAACATAGGATATAAAATACATTATAATGAACCTTGAGACTTTATTGAAATATTAATATTAATTTATTTCCTCAAATTTTCTTAGAAAAACTTAAACTTGCCTGTGTAAGACGGTCACTCAAAATGCCAGTGTATTCAATAAATATAATTAACTTCCAAGCCTTTGTTCATACTGAATCTAGATTGGTCAAACTTAAATAATACACATAGATGGTACTCATATAGTATATAACACACTTAAATATTTATCTCATATTAAAACATTAAAATTCCATAAATAAATATTCAATTACCATTCTTGGTTTTCTTGTAGAACATGGTCAAACACAGAGTCAACTTTAGAGCTCAATATACTTGACTATACAGATAGTTAAACCTTATAAAAAATGTATCTATATTAAATTTTAATTATTAATAAAATTTTCCTTGTACATCATCAATATATTATACCTATATTAAAATATATAATAAAAATACTAAGTATTGGTTTATACTTTTGCTAATTCAAATGCCAATGGTGACTGGTAAAAGCAAAATCATCTATAGACACATGTATTCATCTCAAATCCTTGTATAGTTTGATTGAATATGATCCATTTATATCCTTTTTATCCTCATAACTTTAACCTAATTCTCTCATCATTGATCTTAGATCCTTACTTCTAACATCAAACCACTTGGTAGTCATACGTGCCCTCTGCATACCCTGCAGTCAGTCTCTAATGAACTTTATGCCACTTGGCATCCATGTTTACTTGATGATAATTATTTTAAATTATTGGATTATGTGAACCATTTATATTTCTTTACTTAATTTAATTCTCTATGTTGATCTTGATCTACTACTCAAACTCTATAAATGTGACATGTCTTCATCATGTTCATTCTTAGTATATTTGACTAATAAACTTCATGCTTTCCATTGATCTCTATCTAAAAAGTATAAAAATCACAATTATATATTTTTATATTAATATTAATTTTTTATATTATATCTTCATCACCCCATTAAAATTTCATCATAGATCTTCAATATCACAAAATTGGCTAAGTATATGAACTTAGTGAACTCTATCTGAGAAGCCAACTTTGCACCTTAATAACTTATGCCAAAAATATCATCATGATATAAAAATTGGACCACATGATTTAATATCATACGGTAATCCATACATATACAAATATAATATTTAAACATTCACATGTGTGAATTTTGACATCATTAATTTGCTCACTCAACTTTATCTATCAAAATGACTACTTCAACCTAGACCTTCATATGAATTCTTTGATGAATTAATTTCACCTACAAAATCAATCCAAGAAATAATAACACTCCATATGGTCTCTATAATATTCCCATACCATCGATATCATCCATTAATTACCTTACTAAGTCAATGACTCAATAACCATGCAACAACACTGAAGCACATTAAAACACACTTTGCCATTATCTTTCTAGCACACATAACACCTCATGAACATATTTGGTCACCTTGGAGACATAATTGATAAAAATCCAACAATATTCCTCTTTACCATTGATGTCAAACACCAATACAAGTATTATGCTCAAACTCTATCTCTCTCTTCAAACACTTTCTTCACCTTTGACACAATGATAAAGTGGGCTCAACTCTTGATCCTTTGAACCTAAAAAGACTTCAAGGAATAATAATAGGAAAATACCACATATAATATATGAGAATTACTCTCACTAAAATTATTCATACCTCTTCTTACCTTGAGTTTCTTCAACATGCTCCATGACTACACTCTTCTTTGATCAAACATTATTTTATGGAGATAAAACATATAAGAGCAAAAAAAAATGCTTGAAATCACCTTGAAAACATTAAGAGGGACTCCCACTTACATTATTCACCCATATTCAATCTTATCTAACTATCTTAGTTAGCTCCCCCTAGCTATATACTCTATTTGAAAAGCATATTCAACAAGTCTTCTCAATAAACTAGGTATGCCAACAACTCATCAACACTGTCCACACTTAGTTAATATCCACATTAAACCACCAATAGATATCATATATTCATTAGACCAACTTAAAAAACTGAATAATACATGAATAACTCACATATGGATGTCAAAACAATTGCCTTTATCCTCTATAATCCATCATGGTTTAAAACCTTTTTTAAGGCACTCTCATGGAACTATCTCATATTAAGAACACTATGAACTTCATGATACACATAACTTGTCATATAAAAAAATTTAAGACATTCTTCATGATTCCAAAAATTTGACAACATATTATTCTCATACTCTATACCAACTTTGCCTTCAATCTTCATCATTTTGACTAATCAATTTCAGCAACATAAATTGACAAGTTATTACCTTCAGAATCAAAAACCCTAAACACACCTTGAGCATACTAGAATAAGATCAACACACATTTCTTATGAAAATAGAATATTTTGACAACTCATCATCATAAAACTTTGAATTAGTTACATAAAACTCATTTCTTCCCCTTAACCAAGTATATTTTTTCATGGCCTTTATTGTCTTGAAATATCAACCAAAACTCAACTAGCATCCACTATGATTCCTTTTATTGAAAAGTGTCTCCTTTAAACATACAGAGAGACACCCCTAACCCACAATGTCCTAGAATAATGTCAAACTAGGAGATGCCCACAACTCCTCATATTCTCTCTCCTTAGATAACTTGAACTAATGATTCCTTTTTTTACTTGACTGAATCAACTTGTTTATCTTCTTTATCACTTTACTTTTCTTCTAGGATGGTATTGATAATACATGGAGAAAATAAATATTTTTGACATATATTTTCACTTGAAGTATCAGTCTCACATTTCAAAGAATTAACACTTGACATTATCAACTGATATTCTTTATAAGAAACTTGCTTAGCAACATTAGTTTGCTTACTTAAGTTTAAAGATACCTTATGGAAAGTTTTAAATACCGTAGTATCTTTAGTGATATTTGTTTCTTTATTCTTAACATGAGAAAATGATGAATACCATTGGAATTATTCAAACTTTGTATCATATTATTCCATGGAAAATAGTCCACTTGGACCATATGGCACACACTTTCTACTTTTGGTTTCCATATTTTAACTTGCCTTATACCTTGAACTTTAGGAGCCTAAAATGACTTATTATAACATGATGTCCTTTGTTTTCAAAAATTAGCAATGTGATAAAATCCTAGACAATTGTAGCAAACCACTCTTCTTGATGGAAACTCAGCTTGTCTTACCTTGTCAGGACAAAATCTTGCAATTTATCCTATGTTATGACAATTCTAGCACTCACTTTGACTCACAACACTTGATTGATTATTCCATTGATAATTCCAAGCAAATTCATTCCTGAAAGGTCTTCTACACTCTCTAGCTTATGACCGAATTGATTACAAGTGCAGCAGTAACCATTAAAGTTTGAATACCTCATAGCATTTGCCTATCTAATTTGATTTTCTTCCTTTTATTATCAACTTGATTTATTAATTGATTGTTGATCTTAAAATTTTTATTATTTTTGTTCACAAAAGTCTTCAAGTAATCATGGGTATTATTATTTTGTTCTTATATGTATCTAAGACCATTTCTATCACTTACCTATTTTTGACTATTCAAAATGCTATCTAGAACAATTGATCCATTTTCAAACTTCATAAATGACTTAAATTGACTTGAAGTATTTTTCAACTCATCTCTTAAACAACCAATCTCAGTTACATACCTTGAGCATTCAACTTATTTGGCCTTCAAGTTTGCATGCATAGTCTCTAACTAACCATTAAGAAGCCTGACTAAATTTTTATATTCTTTGAAGTCTTCATTTATTCTTGCCTCAAACACACTAAATTTTATCCCAAAGTCCTTTATTTAAGACTTTAACTTCTTGGTTTTATTCTTATCATTATTCAAATCTTTAAGGGCTTTCATCAAATCAATCTCACATTTTACCTTTTCTTCTCCATCATTTGTATCACCTAAACCACCTCCAAACCATGTAGATTCTTCTTGATATGAGAAACTACCTTATTTAATGATGAAGAGAGATTCATATTCAATAGGACCATCATCTTCATGATTATTCTTAAAATCACTACCATTAGTATCATCATATGAGTTGTAATATCCATTGGTGTAGAGACTCCTCTTATCCTTGTAAAACTAATTTTGGCCATTACACTTGTTTGGGTTCTAGATTTCACCCTAACTAAACAAGGGAATTGTTCAGGTCCTCTACTCAAATCTAGACCAACATGGGGCTAATCCTAGGTTGTAGGTATCCTAATAATGGATCAGACCTCTGAAAAAGGTCAACTTTATTTTGGATCTATCACCTAAACTAAAATTTATTGGGAAAAGGGAGAGAGAAATGGGTAAAAAATCATGAAAAAATGTAAAGGAGGTGATGCACCAGTAACATGATTGTTCATCCACTCTATTTAAACTTCTAACAAACACTAATGATATTAGATGTGTAACTCTAAATTGTTATTTATGCATTAGTATTTCATGAAAAGGTTCACTAAATGATCAAAACCTAAAGGAATTGATGGGGAGGCCTTGTTTAAGGCACTAACTAGTCAATATATCCACTTGTTAGCTTTAATCAAATGACATTAGACACTAGACATGACCTGCAAAATAATATAATCTAGTAACTAGGTGATATTTAAGATTTGACAAGAGTGAGATTTGTACCACATATGTAAATTAATCTGACATTAACACACTATACTAGAATCATGAAATCTTAAAAAAGAGTCCTTTATTTATCTCAAGAGGTTATAAAAATCAAATTTGGGTAGAGTCTAGTCATGCCCAAGAGAGATATTATCAAACTAATAATTATTTTCAAGGATTAGAAGCCTATATTTATAGAAAAATAAGGATAAATAGGGAAATATGCATTAGAAAAGGATTAACTAATTTTGATGGATTAACACAAATTTGAGGATGCTATTGAGTCAAGATCTTATCAAGAAGGAATAATTTTAAAGGCCTTGCAAAATAATTGAATTCCCAATACCCTTACTTGACCACCAAATATTTTATTTATAATTTATGGTATCATTTAATGACCTACTATTGAGGACTAATCCTTGGAATTGGATAAATGTGCCACATATACATTAGGTGGCCATCTGAACCTAAAAATGTAAACCATGTTGAGGCAAGATATAGGTCCACTATATGTGAAAACCAATCTTAGACCATTGGTTTTCACATAGTCACTGGTCTATCCTTGAATTCTATATTAGAACTAAAGGATATATTTCACTTATATGTAGCTTTACTGATGATTCTTGGTTTATAAATTGTGGACCTAGTTCAACTTTGGTTCACCTTCAAGCTCGACTTTTCTATATTTACTTTGTTTGGGTCTAGAATAACCTCTTTGAATTTGATAAATAATTTCTTGAGATTTATTTCTCTCATTGGATATCAAATTCTGACTTGGGCTATTGACTCTTTTAACTAACTTTACTTTGTTAATCTACTTATGTATGAATGAATGTACTTCATCAATCCTCTATAGGATCCATGTGTTTTTGACACTTATCCTTAGCTCATTATCTTTATAGATTCACTAACCAGTTTGAATCTAACTTGCTCCATCTGATCTTGATGAGTGATTTAGAATGAGCCCTTGATTTAGCTTTAAATTATCAACTCTGTCTCCACTGGTGCCACTTTTTAGTCATGCATTAATTCTTAAAATCTTGTTAATATATAAATTCACATGATTATGCCATGTGGTTTCCTCTTAATTTATCTAACTATTTGACCCATCTCATGTTATTAGATTGAAATGTACAATTGATTACAAACCATTAGATCTACTTTGGTTTGAAAACCAACAACTATTTATTGGGTCTTAAAATTGACATACATGAGACCATCATTTAACATCTATGTGGATGTATTTGATGTCCTAAAAATATTAAAATTTATATTCTAATGTATTTTTATATTGTCTTTCACTTGACATTAGCATGAACATCTTATACTTTTTAACTAACTTTAAAGGCTTGGATCTTGAAGTGCAAGAACCACAGAGACACCAAAAGTGCAGGAGATGTTCTTAAGGCCAAAAGGAATGAACCCATTTGATCAACTAGTCTCAAAATCCTTCTAAGTGAAGATATAAAATGTTCAACTTGATTGGTCCATATCTAGTTTACATGAAATGTTGATGACATTCAAGCTCAAATGGCTAAGTATGGGAAACCTAGAAGAAATACTTGGAAGTCCAACTTTGTAAATACATAACTCCATTTAATATTTGGAAGAGGACCTTAGAATTAGTACATATAAACTTGGGATAATGATGAAAAAACCCATGTGTTCATCTTCCTCTGTAACTATCATACATGCAAGATATAGCTTAGTGAAAATTATTTATTTACACTTTTTCCCACTAGACCCAAGATGCTTAGGTGAACACAATGATGAACTAGATGGATCCATTGAATTTACACACTTGTTCTAAAAATTTTTAACATACCATAGGGTCTATACAACAATTCATAAATATACCAAAACCTTTTGATCCACTGCTTTACTAAACCATGCAAGAGCTTCTTATGTGGGCCAAAAATGGCCAACAATACATTTTGAAATTATTCTTTCTATTATCATACCCAAATTTATTCTTTTCATTATCATGATATTCTTCATGATATTCATTATGATTTACCTTATGTTTATGATGACACTTATTGGCAAAGTGACCTATCTCTCCACAATTGCAGCATTTGAAGGGAAGTTTACCCTTAAATTATCTGGACCTATTTTTAGTTTTCTTGTTAACAAAGTTATTATTTCATCATCATCAATATCATAAATATCATAATACTTAACCTTATTACCTTGTAACTTATTATTTATCTTATTTTATACATTTAAAGCTACTTCTGTATTTGGTGGTTTGTCCCCATTAACTCTCATCTCATTGGTAAAACGAATGACATGCAATTCATCCATCTTCATTTTTGTGAGATCATGACTTTATTCTATGGAAAAAACTTTTGAATCAAATTAAAATTGAGAGACCTTAATATATTTTTCACTACATTACCTTATTTAATAACCTTTCCCATGCCTTTTATCATGTTTACTACCTCATCAAATCTTAGAAGATACGAAGCCATAGTATCCTCTTCCTTCATTTTGAGACTTTTAAATTACCTTCAATAGGTTTGTAGTTTGGCCAACTTGAATTTTGAATATCTTTCATAAATGAACTATTATTTGTCTCAAATATCCTTGTTATAATTTTAATGTATTACCTTGGTGAACTCAATCTTTGAAAGACCATAAATGATAAAATTCATAGCCTTGGAATTATTCTCACTCAGCTTCTTGTCTATTGTACTAGTTAGAGGAGTAAATGTCATGGAATAACCATAAAAAATAGACTTACAAGTTTAAAACCCCAAGTACATGATGTAGGTATTCATTCTTACACTCTAAAAATCATAATTTCATCCATTGAAAAACATAACTTTCTTAATAGATAAACCTTGAGAACCTATCATTGTACCTAAGTTTAACTTCAAGTGGTTAAACTTGTATAGAAGGTCCTACTATGATACCAATTATTAGAGGTAAATAAAATGAGAGGGGGGTGAATCAATGAATCAAGATATTTTATAAATTTAATCTAAATACTTTAAACCCTTAGTCATACACCATAAGAAATCAAGAAGTAAATAACCCACTCATAATAATGAACATGAAAGATAAGCAAGATAATACAAGATCTATGTGGGAAACCCTCATGGGGGAGAAAACCCACTCTAGATCATAAAAACACATTTAATAATTTTCCTTTAATATGATTACTAACATGATGCTTTAGTGAAGCACACACTTCACAAGGAACACCAACCCCTAAAGATGATAAACACCAACTTGCCAAAAATGTTGAGCACCAACACAACTTATATGAAATGAACAACTTAAGAACTCTAATTTCTTATCAATATGATGGAGAAACCCTAAAAAAACTCCTTCAATCCTCTTCACTCACTCAAACCTTCGCATATAATCAAGGAATCCAAAACCACCTTTTGGATCAATCTACACACCTTCTCTTGTTCTTATGCATCAAACCTATAAATTCAACATTGGAATTATGACCACAAGTTCGTAAATGAAATAAACACTCTGATATACCTCTCAAGACATCCACATAACTATCAAATCCTTCACAAATATTTTTCTCATCTACACACTTGCTCAACATAAAAAACAACCCATATATGCCTTGCACTTATACCATTTTCTTGGTCTAACCCATCATAGTCATCCAAGATGTTTACCATAATTTTATTACACTTAAAATAGGTATCCACTCATATTACATGGGTTTAAAACTCCATTCCATGGGTTTTCCATAGACCTTAAGACTCAAATCCTCCATTAGTCCATAATGAGACCCAAAATAATTAGGCCTTCACATCCACACATTACTCTTGTAACCTCGTGAACCAAATTTAGCTTCCACTAATTATTAAAAAATATCAAACCTATATCTAATATACCATTTATCACTCCATCATGTGTCCATGATACCTATAACACCAAGTCAATACTTGAACCTACCAATTAGGTCTCCTTGCTCTTCAGGGCTTTATACATAGAAAACATAGTCTCAAACTTTTGAAGCAAAAAAAAAAAAATATTTCACATATCCATATGATTATATCACATGGATGAAACCTTAAAGACCTATGTAACACCTCCATATTCCTTATACACTATAACACATTCTCTAAGCACTCAAATCAACTCTCTCAAAATGACCACTCAGACTGGTCATATATAGTCAAGCTATTTTGACTCTCTACAAATTAATATGGGCAACATAATATCTCTAATAACTTCTCATGAAATTTTGATACTTCTTTTATATATTAATATTCATTTGTTTCCTCAAATACTCTTAGAACAACTTCATCTTACCTCTATAATATGGTCAATCAAACTATCAGTGTACTTAATAAACACAATCAAATTATAAGCCTTTGTTCAAACTAAATATGGATTGGTAAAACTTACATAATCCACATATATGATCTTAATAGAGTATATAACACTCTTCAATAGTTATTTCATCTTGAAACATTAAAATACCATAAAAAAATCTTTAATTACCCTTCTCGAGTTACTTGTAGAACATGGTCAAACATACAGTCAGCTTTAGATCTTAATATCTTTGAATGTATCGATATTCAAACCTTTAAACCAATGTATTTAGATGAAATTTTAGGTCCTTTTTAAATTTTCCTTGAAAATCATTAATAAATTTGACCTAGATCAAAATATATAAGTAAAACACTGAGCATTGGTTTATCCTTTTGCTAATTCAAATGCCAACAGTCACTAGTTAATGCAAAATCATATACAGACACATGCCTTAATATCATGTCCTCACATATATTGATCAAATATGATCCATATATATATTTTTAATCCTCTACAATTTAAATTTAATCACTTACCATTTATCTTACATCCTTGTTTCTGAGATCAAGCCACTTGGTAGCCCCATGTACCCTATAGTCAATCTCTAATGAACTTTCCACCACTTAGCATCCACACATGCCTGCTAAGCATTATGTTGACTTATTGAATAATTATCATCATTTATCTTCCTATACATATGTGAATGTACTCTATCAATCTTTATTTACTACTCAAACTCTGTGAATGTGACACATGACTTCATCAGATTCATTCTCAAGATCTTTGACTAATAGATTTCGTGCTCTTCATTGATCTCTATCTGACAAGTTTAACACTCACCATTAGATGATTATATATTTATATTAATCACTCTCCATAGATATTCATCACCTAATTAAACACTCATCTTAGATCTTCAATATCACAAAATTGGCTAAGTATGGGAACTTAGTGAACTATGTCTGAGAAGCCAACTTTGCACCTTAATAATTTTTGCCACACATATCTTCATCATCTAAAACATGAACCACATTATCTAATCTCATATTGGAATACATAAATATATCAATATACTCTTTAAACCTTCACACATTTTAATTATAATGTCATCAATCTACTCACTCAACCTTATCTATCAAGATGACTACTTGAACTTAAACCTTCATATGATCGCTCTGATTAATTCCTTTCACTTACACAAGAACTCCAAGCACTCATAACACCCCATAGGGTATATAAAACATATATATACCATTAATATCATAAAAAAACCACCTCACTAAGTCAACCACTAAATAACCATGCAAGAACACTGAAGCACATTTTATCATTATAACACACATGGCACCTTATAAACATCCTTGGTCACCTTAGATACATCATTGAAAAAACTCCAAAACCCATTTTTCCATTATCTAAATTCAATGTGAATTAATGGTTGTTGATCTCTATTTGTGGATGTTTGTCCCTCTCATTGTTCTCCTCACTTTGCACATCTACAAGGAATCAAAATCATCTATAGGTCACACATTGTGTATAAATAGGTCTGTGTAGGTGTCATCTTTGGACTATTTATCATCCCTATTAATGTTTTATTTTGTTCTCATACCTCCACATGAAACACTTATACATTTGGTGTCTATTTTTTAGACTACGTATACTCAATTCCGTAGATCTTTTAGGTTTTTAATAGGTGAGGTGATCATTCTAGTATTAGTGCATCGCCCCTTTCAATTTTAGTAGATCTCTTACCCTCTCACTCACTTTTAATTTTTCAATATTAGGTTTAAAATTCTCCATAAATTTCATTTATGCTCTTTATATTTATGCGTGTTGGTCCTAAACTAAGTGCACTTTGATTAGAAAAAATTTTGCCTTATCTAGAGGTTCATCCCAAAGAGTGCAAGGGTACCATGCCTTAGGGACATTACCATTATTGAAATTAGACACATGATCTTCTACATATTTTGGTAAGCTTGATGATATTTATGCCCCATGTCAATTACTTCTAGACCCCATGCCAAGTGATCACATCTTACACCCATATTCAACCTTCCCTGCATAGTAGGCTATCTACAGGTGCATGTTTTGAATGATAACATAAAATTTATAAGACATATGGAGAGTTATGATTTATTATTAACTCGAGGAGTTAATTGAGGCTCATATTATTCCTTCTCCCTTCATGTGGATTTATTACCCACATAGTGTCATAATGTGAACTTTTTGTGAGATTTTTGTGCCCTATTTTATTTTTATTTTATTTAAATTTTAAGTTGTTTTTGAAACCACCACCTTTGTCCTCTTGAATCTAAATTTTATTTCACATAAATATTTCATTTTTTCTAAATAAAATTGATTAGATGTTCATATTTTCTATTATGACCACTTGGATTTTACTTTATTATACAACTCTAATGATTTGTCAATGTTTATTATCACTATTAAAATATCTAGCTAAGGCTATTTGTTATTTAATTTAATTATTGTGTTATTTTATAGGGAGGCTTTTACTTATATGTTTTAATGTTTCTTTCATGAATGTTGTGATGTGAACATTGTATTCCTATTGCATGTATATGGGAGAATATATGTGTTTTGGTATTGTAAATAGATAACCAAAGGTTATGTGGATTTACAAATGAAAACTATGTATATGTTATGTGGAGCATATATTTAATAATATAAAGAATTTGTGATATTTAAATAGGTGTATATATAGCTATATATACCTCATGAATCGAAATATACCAATCTTGTTATAAACCTTCTTGGAATTTCACTTCAAATCCTCCACCTCCAAACCTAAAAAATAAACCAAAGAGGAAAATGAGGGAAAATTCATAAAGTAAAACTTCTATTTTGCCTAAAGAGATATTAGGAAAAACATGTAAAACCTAGATCTAGTGTTGTAGGTTTTCCTAAATCAATGGTGAGGAATTAATTAGCACTATTAGGATAAGTGGAAGCTTTTAATTTATTTTAATTAATTACACTCTTAACCTTTTCACTTAGCCCTTTTCACTGTTGTGTAAGCTTACATTTTAATTCCTCTTAATAATTTTAAAACATAACCCACCTAGGTATATTATAAAATAATATTTAATTTCTAGAAATCAATTTATTTTAGATGTTAAACAAGGAGGAGATTTGTGTAAAAAAATAACAAATTTGACCATAGGACTATGGTCTACTTAAACTAGTTCTATTCTCATTCTTAATTAGATTCAAAACCTTGTTAAAGTGTTTAAAACCATTTTACAATTTGAATAATTTAAATATCTACGTTTGAAAATTTACTTTTAGGATGTGTAAATTTATTACAATCTTTAAATAATTTTTAGCTTCTTTAATGGTGGTATTTTGAAGTGATTTATAGAGGCTTTTTTATGGTGATAAAATTTGCACTTATTATAGCCTCTAAAGTTGATTTAGAATTGATGTTTTTTTCTTATTTGATAAGTTAAGATCAAGTTTTAAAAGGACTTGAAAACCATAGTTCAGTATAGTAAATAAAATGAAATATAAGGAAACAAGGACCACACGGCCTAAAATGCATAGTCCTTTAGCAAAAATAAATAAAACAAGAACTAGAACAAACTAACCAAATGCAGTGCTCTACTACATTTCCTCAAACTAATTTTCCTCTCTACTACTACTCACTAATTTCTTCACGCTACTACATGACATACCTCTCATTTTAGAACTCTAGCCTTCAATTGTGGTTTTTTATGTCCCATTGTGCCTCTAATATTTTCCATCAAGGCTATGCATCTCTTAGTGCTATGATCACCTAGGTTTTTGGTGAATAACTCCTTGCCTTTGGGGGTACCCTCAATCTTATCCTTTCCTATCATCTCATGATTTATATTCCCCTCCCTTATGTCATAAATATCTTATTTTATATTATTCCATTGATCCATATAATAAACCATTTATCTACCTAATCTATGCAATTTCTCATAGAGCTTCAACAACATCTACTTGGTTCCCTTCAGAAGTTTGGCAGTGTCCTTATCCCTCCTCTAAAATTTAGCCACCTTGAGTTCATGAATTTCAAAGTTGGGGTTCTCAATATCTTGTTAGAACTAAAGGATCTTGATATCCTTCTTACTAGGGCTCTTCTATGGGGGAGAAGGGTCTTGATCCTTTCTCTTTTCCTTCTTCCCTCCCTCCTATGGGGTTAGGTGGGTAAAAAGGGAGGCATCAATATTTATACCCTCCATAGAGAATCCATTATCATAGGATTTATCTTTGCTACTTTAGAGTAAGTGGATCTCTTGAATTCTTATGGGGGTTACACATTTAGTGATAAGAAGGATAAGCCCTTGATGGATAATATCTATAGAGTGTTTTTCTTAAAAGGTTAAACTATTACTTTAATGAACATGAGCAAAATGTATGACAGGATAATCATATGTATTTTGAAGTGATTTAGTAGTAAAAAATGATGCAATAATATGTGGGTGAATTTCCATTAAAAATTAATACAACAAATTACCTACAAGTAGATTTTAGGCCATCTTTGTGGAAAGTCATCTCATGGGAATACCTTCTTGCTTGTGTGGTAGACTATGTTAAATTAGAAGAAATATTGCATTAGCTCCTACTTATGTTATTTATCCTTTAATTCCTTCATGAATTTTCATGACATGGTAGTCACTTCCCCTATGAGTTACTCAAATATAACCAATGTGTCCCCCTTGAAGGTTACCTACCTCTATTTCCATCCATCAATGAAATATATGACAAGAATATCATCATGCCCTTCAATCCTTAACATAAATTATATTAAACCACCCTCTATAACTTCTTCTAGACTTTATAATTAGTTTGGACTTATTCACATGGATAGCTTGATAGTTGTCCTAGTCTCTACCCATGATGTTTTTATTATTGTTGCTACTATGTTTCAAGTTGTCATTAGTAGAGTTTATAGGAAAAATACCAATTTTTTGTTTTACTCCCCTGCTATTGGGATATTCCTTTTTAAAATGACATTTAATTTATTTGAGTTCAAAATTCATATCATTATTATAACCCAAAGTGATATTAATCATTTTACAAATATTGATTAGAGTTTCCACATGTTTCTCTACCACCAACCTAAAGCTTTAGTAGATTTTCATCATAATCAAGAAAAGGTTAGATACATGGGGGTAAGTTATGGGGTCCATCCTACATAGTTAGGTCAATGATATATACTCTTAATTTTGCTAGGGTGTCCACAACCTTGTTACCTTCATGTAATATGTGAGAGATGGTGAGATCTCAAGGGAGAATGAGGTGTTTGGTTTCATTAATAATTTTACTAATAATGTGAGAGGATTGGACTTTCCTTGTGATTGCATTAAGTATGTTGAATGAGTCACATTCAGTGGATAGTTTTTAAATGTTCAATTGGGCCATAAATTAAATTCCCCAAAGGGTTCCCAAGGCTTCCATGACATCATTAGTTTGGATTCCCATGGGTCTAACATAATAAATAATTACCTTTCTAGACTCATCTCTAATGACACCTCCCTCACCATCTTGTCAGGGTTTATTTTTAAAGCTCCATCAAAGTTAATCTTTAGAAAACCCATTAGGGGTGGTCTCATTTCATGCATTTTCTACCCAAAAAGTGTTTAGGAGGGGGGATTGAGGTCCCTCTTAACTATAATTCCCTTTCCCATCTTTGAAGCTCCCACTTTGTCATTCAAAACCACCATCTTCTAGTTCTTTGCAATGGTAAAGAGAATATGATTGAATTAACTCGAGATGTTGGAGCATTTACGACCAAAAATATGGGAATTATGTTTAGTCCAAATGATCCAACAAAAATGGGGGAGGGAATGGAACCAAAGTAAGGCCAAGGATGGGATCTTCCAAGGGGGGTTCCATTGAACTATTAGGTCCAAGATAGAGCTAGGTTTGACCCAATAGATGTTGAAACACTAGAGAAGCTGATTCTAGATCTAGGCTCTAAATGAGAAGTCAAGGAATAGATGACTAATAGATTCAAGTGTTAAGTTATAAATTAAACATTTATTAGGGATGGTCATTCCCATTTTTTCCATATTATCAATTATGAGGATTTTTTTATGGCTTTCCATCTATAAAAAAAAGGTTCATCTTGGGAGTGATGTGTTTGACCCAAATGTTTTTCCAAAAAGACCAATCCTTTACATGAGTTAGGTTGGCTAGAAAACCTGATTTGACCTAATACTCTCCTTTGCCTTTTGATAGCTATATAAGAGAATATTCAATAAATAAAAAAGGTTTATAAATATACTAAATACAAGAATTGAGGTTGGAAATTTCTAAATTGATTTTCTCATTATTGGATAGCTTAGGAAGATTCACCCATTTAGCTCTACCATTAGATAAGACCCAATAATCCTTAACCTTACTACCCAAAATTACTTTAAAGGTTCCATCAAGAGTGTTATATGGGGGTAGGAGGTAAGAGGGGAGGGAGAGAACCAAGGGTCTTCCCAGAAGTCTATATTTTCTCTACTTCTAATGTGACATATACAACCTTTATTTAAGAGGTTTTTGATGCTTGAGATAGCCTTCCATAAGGTTGACCCATTCAAGAGGCCTTATTCCCAAATAAAAATATCATATTTGTTACTTTCTACATATTTTTATTTGATAATTTTGGTCTAGTGGTTGTCCTCCTTCATTAATTTTGACCTAAATTTGTTAATCAGGGCTTTATTCATGATTTTGACTCTTCATAATCCAAGACCTCTAAAAGACTTGGGAGGTAGAATTCATCCCATGCTACCAAAGGTAAATGAATATTTCTTATGCACCCCTCTAGAGGAAAGTTTCCTAAATTTGATCAATTCTATCAGCAATTTTTTAGGGATTTATAATAGGTTCATAAGATATACATGAATGATTTGTAAGTAATTTTTGAGTAGTTATAGTTTTCTTACTTATGTCAAAAGAGCTCCTTTCCAACCTGAAAGATTTATATGGATTATTTCTACTAGGGGATTTCATATTTCCTTAAGAATTTAACCTTCAAAAATACGTATTCATAGATATGTTGATGGGACCCTACTTATTATATTCCCTATGATTCATACCAGTCTTTTTTGTAAGTCAGAGGGGTATTTAAGAAGAAGGTAGAGATTTTGTTAAAGTTTATGCATTGACCATAAGCTTTTTAAAAATTCACTAGAATATCTTTGAATTAAAATGCTTCTAAGACTAATGCCTTACCCATAATAAATGTGTCATTTGTGAATTGTTCATGGGTGACATTGTCCAAGTTCTGAGTCACCTTTAACCCATGAATTAGGATTTGATCCCTAGCTAAAAAAATGGTCTTCCCTAGTATTTATACCATAAGGATAAATAAGTAGGGGGAGAGGGGGTCTCCTTATCTTATTTCTCTATTTTATAAGAAATTTTTTTTAGGGTTTCATTGATGATAACAAAATACATGGGAGTAGAGATTCATTTATGGATTAGTCCCCTAATATCTACATTGAAATTGAGCTTGTTGAAAGCCTTATCCAAGAAACTCCATGGCATTATGTCACAAAGTTTGTTCATGTCAATTTTAGTTAACATAACTAACTTGTTGGAGTTGAAAATGAAGTGTAAGATTTCATGGACTATTATTATACAATTTTTAATTTGTTTGCCTACCACAAATACTCATTATTATTATTCTACAATTACACCTAAGAGGAGAGGTTGTAATCATGTGTCCAAGGTTTTATCACATATTTTTTAGGCCATATTTTATAGGCTTATGGGTTTAAAATAATTTATCTACTTTTCTCCCTATTTATTGGGTATGAGGACTAAGAAAATGTTGTTTATCTCTTTGAGAATAGTACCTTTAAAAAATTTGCATATGATTATTGCCACCTCAAGGTGTATTATGTCCTAAAATTTTTATAATAAAGGGGGGAATCCATCCAAACTAAGGGATATGTTTCCTTTAATAAAAAATACCCCTGCTAAATTTCCTCATATGAAGGAGGCTTGTGGAGTTCCTAGTTATCTAATGAAGAAATGATTGAGGGGAGATTGTTTAGGAGGTTATCTTCCACCTACCTATCATAGATAATAGTCTATCTTATATGAGATTTGAAATGGTGAATTAAAATATCATCAATGACCTCCTCATCCATAATTAAGAAGCCATCCTTGAGTAGGAGTTTAGAGATCCTATTAAAATTGATGTTTTTAGAAGCTGACTTGTGGAAAAATTTAGTATCCCTATCTCCTTATTTTATCCATTTGCATTTGGATATATATTTTTATCAGGCCTCTTCTTTAGTGTTTATATTTTGGAAGGGTCTCAAAAGGTTTTTCTATATGATGGTTATATTTTCATCATTTTTGTTGGTGTTCATCTATTCCTTGAGGATTTTTAGCTCTTCTTTTATAATGTTCTTTTGTATAAATATATCCATAAATACCTCTTTGTTTTAGAATCTAAGTTTATATTTTATTATTTTGGGTTTTCTAGCAAGGATGAACATGTCCATACCTTCCACTAGTTCCTTACACCATTTTTTGATAGTATTATGGATGTCCAAGTGGTGTATCCACATACTCTCAAATCTAAAGTGGAGTTTCTTAATTTTTGAAATTTTGTTGCCTTCAAAAATAAATGGCTTGTGATCCAATCCAATTCTTGGGAGGGAGGAGAGGGAGATGGAAAAGTGTAAGTCCCAGCTAAGGGAGACCAGAACTCTATCAAGTTTGACTTGAATTAGATTCTCCCTAACCCTTCTATTAGACTAGGTGAAAGGGTTGCCTCTAAGGTTGACATCAACAAGCTCAACACATGTGATAAACCCATATAAGTATTCCATGATATTGGTATAATCCTAGGCTCCCCCTCACTTTTTCAATGGATTTAGAGGTGAGTTAAATTCTCTTATCAAAATCCATTTATAGTCATAGTATTAATTTTTGAAAAGGAACAACTCATCCAAAAGCTTCTTATACCCCATTCAAGTGTTGGGGGAATAGATATTTGAGAGAATCCACACTTCCTTCTTGTATTTTTCTTTGAATAAAATGGCTAGGTTATTATTGTTAGTAATTATAGTACCACATTCAATAAATATGTTGTTCCATAGGAATGTCAAACCTCCCAAATCCCTTGTAGGTGATACACTAGTACATTATACATTAAACTAAAGTTTCTTTCTATATTTTTTAATGGATTTAAATTATCATATAAAGAATAAAATAAAATTTTCTATTAAATTTAATATTTTTTCCATGGTGATTTCATAACTAGTTTATTTAGAATTTTGAGGGGAAATTTTTCTAAGTAATTAAAGCCAACTTGGAATGGTTGATTAAATCATGGTTTTCCTTGTTATAAAAATACTTAATTTCCTTAAAACATATCTTAGAGAATTGATTTTTTTGAAAATAAAAATTTATCCTCTACTATCAAATTTAGAGTAGAGGTACTCTTGTACCTGATTATTAGTGTGAAAATTAGTGTGTTTATCTCATTTGGAAGAGTCTTTTGTTTTGATGCTAATTTTAGTGTCTTTTGAAATTTATAATTTGGGTCATGACTACCTTACACTATTTTATAACTTTATATGTTTGTTACCTTGGTTAAAATTTTGGCCCATAAATGCATGTGTTAATGATTGTCTTTAGTTACCAATGGGTAGACCTAGGGTGGGGCCTACTTGAAGTTTTTTTGGAGTGTAACCTTGGTACGAGTATTTATTTTCACACTAAAGCATATAGTTATGTATGTATGTACCTCACATATGTATGGAGGTATGTTTAATTATTGGTAGTACCTCAATGTTCTTGGGCTAACTAGTGACTATAATATTACCTGCAAGGGGTAACAATGTTATGCTTAGTCATGAGACTATTTATTAAATCCAAATACCTTCATGTTAGATATAAAACTTATATAGGAATGAATGAACTAAACTATCCTTGATTCTACATGTGATGGGATGAAAAAAAATATGTAGGTAGCTCAAGAAGTGCATGTGGTATTAGATAACTAACCCTTAGGATGCCTTCCTAGTGTGGGTAGTACATAACTAACTTTAGTGTGTCTTTGTAACACATTATTAAACATATAACCCTTATATCACTTGTTATGGCCTTATCCCTCACATATGTGGTTCTTGATAGTCTATCCATTTGGTTTTATTAGTTGATTAGTTGTTATGGGATAATGACCCTCAATGATTATTGGGATTTAATATCATTCTCTCTCATCTTAACCTTAGACACCATTAGAGACTCACTCAAGAGGTGAATTTATTTGAATAACATAAATCATATATTGTTGAAACATTGACTTCATTAGAACAAGAGAATATATATTCCTAGTAATGCCTAATTTTTTGTATAATGTTGTGTGGAAATGTTTGGTTAAGCACATACACCATGGGACATTATAGGTCATGATTGATGTATGTGTATGTCTAAATTTTTAGTAGATGATGATATATTAATATCTATTTTAATTGATGTATTATTTCCCTTATTAACTTAGATCTTCAAATCTTGTTCAATTATGGTATGTTAAGGATGATTTCATCTATTTTAATGTTGGGATAATACATCATTGGATGGACTATATATATATATATATATATATATATATATAATATTAATTAAAGTTTAAGTTTGATCATCATGTGGTTGTTGTCTACACTTTTCACTTTAAATTTAATTATTTTCATTATCATATGTGCCTTGATAATAGTGTTATATAAAAAAAAAATATTAATTAAAGTTTGAGTTTGATCATCATGTGGTTGTGGTCTACACTTTTCACTTTAAATTTAGTTATTTTCATTATCATGTGTGCCTTGATAATAGTGTTATATAATGCTATATGATTCTCCCTTGGTGAGATTCATAGTGGTAACCCTATGTTAGGTTATTATTATTTTGGATCACTTCATTTCCCTTGAGTATGTTAATCATGATACGTGTAAATAATCTTATGATCATGTAAATCAAGATATTATAATTAATTATTTTTTTATTAATGTCACTCATCCCTCTTAAATAATCATGATATCACTAATTAGTTTTGTTATGACATTTATCTTAACCTCTTATACTTTTATTATACTCTTAGATACATCTCATGGTGGAAAATAACTATATTTTATAAATCATGTAATAATTATGTTTCAAACTTAAATTATGCATTAAATAGGTCATAAATGTTAAACATTAAGCAATCATAGTGAATAAATAGACATTAATAAAATAAGATAACAAAAAAATCATGGGCTTTTGGAAAAATAAATTAGGTAGGACAAATCTATTGCATGGATGCAAGGAAATAATGAAACTTGCTAATGTTTTTGTGTAAATATGGGAGAGAGAAGAATTTTTTTTCCTATAAAATTTGCATTTTTTATATAATACAAACTTGATCTACTAAAATAAATTTTTAACTAATCTAATATAAATAAACAAAACAAACTAAAAGTAAAAATCTTCCAACCTGATCAAGGAAAAGATTAGTTGAAAGCATATAACATGTGTTATAGTAGTCCTTATTATGATATATCCTTTTATATAGTCATATATTTTAATAACTCTATAATAAGTAAGATGAACTGATGTAAATCACAAGATGTAGAACAATAAGAGATAAAAATTCTCAAATAATAAGAAATTGATTTGTGGTTGGCTCAGTGTACTATTTTCAAAGACTAGGTCATAGAATCAATGACACTTCCTTACTTGCAATGGTGTAGTCAATAATTAAAAATAATATAGGTAGAGAACAAAATAAATGGTAGTATGTTATGGTTGTATAAATATTACAAAAACACTAGTCTTTAATGCAAATTTTTGGATCTAAAATCAAACCAAAATTGGCTTAGTATTAGAAGATTAATAGAGGTTGTATGAGTAGTTTAACTAAGTTAATCTAGGCATATAACTTAGGAGAGACTCAAAATGATTGAAAATAAAAGAGGGAGTGAGCTAGGCCAACATGGAAGTGAACACAAGACAGAAATATAAATAAATGCAAAGACAACATGAAAAAATGTGCCAATTTTGAGTTCCATAATCTAATTTTGTATTATGAGAAGGTGATATAATTACCCCTCTTTGCAGGGAGTGGTTATGAAATCATCATTCCCATTGACAAAAAAACCACATAAGGATAAATAAATTATGACCATTTAAGATGGAACTATCTTGTAGTAATTAAATTTCCACAATAGTTTATAAAACCACCATGGTAGTTTTAAAACCAAAATGGCATTTTCAAAATGCAAAGCAGTGGTTTTGTCACAAATAGTAAAAAATTGTCACAAACAATAATAATTTAGTCATGCATAATAAATTCTTAATATTAATTTTATATAAGCTACATAGGCCAAAAATATTGAGTAAAAGAGGGCTTGGAGAGAGGAAGCAAATTAAATGTGAGGGATGTTAGAGAGAATCCATTTTGAACATACACTAGGAGATCACTACATCATCATTTCAAAATATTACACCATGTAATTTATTTTTGTGTATAAGGACCTCTTTCATTAAATATACTAGATGAGAGAGGATATCACCAATGTTGGAAGAAAATTAGTGAGAATGGAATAATAATTAGCATATTATAATGGTAAAATTGGAACAAGTGATTAATACTTGTATAAATACTATCAAGACTTGTGTCATAAGTATCAAAACATTACAAGGACTTAGGAAGAGTAAAGATTTTAATACTTATGATGGACCTAGAAAATGAACCAAGTGGTATAAGAATGATCAAGTGTAATATTATAATGATATAAAGGAGGTTCCTTCTCAAAATAATCTTCAAATCCTGAAGGATGAATGAGAAGCCACTATGGGCCTGAATGATCTTGATATTCAGTAAATTTTATTTTATTATTATTGTGAATCTTTTATACTTTTTTTTGCATTGTTGATTGGAAGTTGATGTTTTGTTTCTTGTTTTCTAGTGTAGTAGGCCATGAAATGTTTTTATTAGCTTGTCTTTAATTTTTCCTAGTGTATGGTTTAGTCTTTCTTACTCTCATATCAGTTATGTATAAGCATATGGGCCCTTTCCAAACCCACTATTTTATATTTTATAAAAAACAATATAAGTAACTTATCCTCTTGGTCATTTATATATAAATTAAATGTAATTAATCAATCTCAGCCTAATTTTTACATTCATAACTACTTAATTTGAAATATATCTTATCAAATCTAAATCATCAATTGTTAGCTTATTTAAACTACTAAATCCATAACATGTTAAAATATTCTAGTGAACCTAATAATTATTTAATTAATGGATATACCTTATTTATAATTTCTAATTTAATCTATTAATGGTGTAGTTATATGTTACTTCCCTAAAATATGTAATTTATTTCACAACCATGTAATAAAATTGGTCAAAATCATGTGCAATAAAATTAAATATGAATAAACCTTTAAGATGAATAACCCTTATCTCTAATTAGTAACTTATATTATTTAAATATCTAATCTTAGATGCTTCTAGTAAACACCCTACATGAAATTTAATCTAAAACTCCTTTTATTTCTCCTCCCCTATAACTTAAGATAGTGATATCTACCATCCATCCTCCAATATTTTCCCAAGGCTTATATTAGATAATGTGGTCCATACCATCATAAACCCAATAATCATGATGAATCTTCTTTTATAATGTTATATGAACATTACATTTGAGAGGCCTAAGATTTGTGATTTTAAAGCTACTTCCCAACCTATGATAATAAGTGTGCTTAATATAACCATCCATGATCATATTCTCACTATAAGTAAATCTATGTAGGTGTTATGAAATTAAATACAAACTTTATTTATAATGGTTAAATATCTCAAATATAATGTTTCACATACAAAGGATCTTGACCATGCTAATGTAAATTTAATATCTAGATCTCCATCCAAAACCTATTTAACTTAAAAGAGTTCATCTCAAGTATGGGTTAATAAGAAAAAACAATCTATAGCTAATAAATCAATAAGTTTTAATAAGCCTAATAATAATCCAAATTAGATAGTAAGTCACATTATTAAAAATAATTTTACCATACTACCTTCTATTAATCATGTGAATATATTTAAATATCATTTTTTATCATGGTTTTTATGGACATCATATATATAAGTGTTGGGATTTAAAAAATATAATATAACTTATTGATAGTGGTGACATTACATTATATACATTTATTAAATCACCACTAGATTTAAACAAACCTTATAAATTTGATTAACTTACTAAAATTTTGGTTCCATCTCCCATGGTCAATTTTCATAAAGAAAAGTTACATAAAAAATAGATACATAAAGAGGAGTTGAATAAAAAATAATTATCTAATCAAAAATTCATTCCTAACAAAGAGGTGCCTATAAATAATAATGTTATGAGTGTATTATACAAAGTATAAACTACAAATCCTTCATAATTTATAAATAATTTGATTTTTATCCCTCATATAGATGGAAAGTGGTGCACCAATTCAAGATTATTTAATTCTATGAATTTAATGTATTTGTATTAAACTTCTAAAATATCTTGGATACGACATTGTAAACTTAAATAAGGATATTTAATCCATTTTTTTCATCAAATCCATTGAGTGATATATAATTATTTCTCTTAATTAATGAATTATTACATTTTATGTTCATTGTACCTTGGCTCAATATACTATTATATTTTCAAGGTCATGGATAAAATAAATGGGTGAGACAGTTGATAAAAATAATGACTATATTAAATTTTAACTTAAAAGTGAAACTATTGGCATTTTAATAAATGGAATATCTTTAGAACCATAAAATAAAGTGGAGACTATTTCCTTTACAATTCCTCAACAAGTGATATTTATTTATTCTATGACTAAAATATAGGTGCATGATATTAGTAATGAAGAACATATGTGAAAGTAAGAGAAAAAAAATCAATTCCATGATTAGTTTTGGTGGCTTATGATTATACAAATGAGTGGACAAATGCAATTATATACTCTCACTTTTATGGCTATTGATGATCACAAATTTGTGAATGAAAGGAATTACTATCATGATTATGATGATATTATTGATTGTTATTATATAAATATATATTTGGTATTATATAAATATATATTTTCATGATGAGATTGAAGAAGAAGAAAATATATTTGGTATATATATTTTTAGAATGATTTATCTCATTCGATGTTGTCAACTGTGATGAATTTATTATATAGTATTAATTGAGACATACACTATGTTTTAAGGCTCTATACTTAGAATATAATTAATATACAAGTTATTACTTTCCCATTGTGTGTGAAATTTACACGACTAGATGTATGACCTATAAATTAACATCCCATTGATGGGTCATGGGTTAAAAGGGAACATGATGAAAATTCAAAAGATTATAAAAAATCAAAATATTCAAAAAAGATTGATTGGGACCTATTAATGATATGCATGTCTATTTCATATCATTGATTTATGTTATTTATCATATACATAGTATATTGAATATAAATTTTCTATACACATGTTTTTCATGGTATACAAGACTAGGATGTAGGACATATAAATTATTTATTACATGTACAATTAGATGTGGGGCATTACTACACCTAGAGTTTACTTTATTAAATTGGGTGCATGGATACAAAGGGAAATAATTAGTTCACTATATAGGTTATATATTTTAATGACCATTAAGGTGATCGTATGGAGATACTTAGAGTGATTGCATTTGATTTTATTTTCAAATATTATTTAAAGTGATATATGTTATGGATTTTGTATTTTAATATGTGTGATGGTGACATAGATTAATTATGTAGAAAAGCCTTGTTTGTAATATAATTTTTTTTATGAAAATTAATTTTTTATGGTGTGAACCTTAATTATCTATTACATTGTGTGATTATTTCTATGGGTGACATTGTGTGTGATTTCTAGTTAAATTATGTGAAAATTGTGTGTTACATTGTATGCCTCCATGAATGAATACTATTGACTATTACATCAGGTGGTTATTCATGTGTGTGACATTGATTCATATATTTATTGATTATATGAGTGAATTGATTATGTTTTGTCATATCATGTATCAATTATGTCAAGGATCTTATAGTCTATCTCATGGAATGTTTTGTCCATGTCAATTCAAATTCGTGTCATGTCTTTCATCTTGTGTGTGCCATGATAAGTAAATTATGTACATATGTGATTATTTATATATATTATTTCTTATCTCATTTCAAAATTATTCATAATATACATTATTATAATTTTTTTCAATACCATGATTCATATCATGCATCTTATATGTGGTTTTCTACCAAGTAATTATATTTGTGAGGATCATTATTGTAATGAGTAATAATTCATACTTCATTTATATATCTACTTGAAATGAAACTTGTATTCCTTATGATACATGTTTCATATGTGTTTGAATGATCTATTTTTTATATAATGAAATAATCTAAAATTGTTATCACACGTGCCCTACATGATTACATATTTTATAGATAACATGATTCCTATAACTCTTTTAGTTCGAGATGAGTGATTCATAAGATTCATCCTTCACATAAAAAGGGGAAATACTAGTGGTCTTGTCATAATGATTCAAACCTTGACATATAGACAATTTCATATTTAGGGTTAGTTACATGATTCAAATGAAAAAATATTTACTTGTTATAATTCTAATGGGATAGATTATTATTTAAATTAGGATAAATTTATATAAATACACATATGTAGAACATATATGTGACATTTTATGGTAATAATTGACAAATTATATGAAATATAAGATGAATTACATGGATTAGATTGAGTTTTATTAGCAAATTATATGTGGTATATCATCATATTGGGTAAGATTATTAGATTAAATAGAGGGGCATATAGATTCAGGGTATTGTATACCACAAATTGGTATAATTTGATCATATTATGGGACATATATATCATTCATACATGAAATTTTATATTTATATGATGGTAACAAATTCAATACATATCAAAAACTTTGGCTAAGGCTGAGCTGCACGCACATGGAGAGTTTGAATGCTAAGCACACGCTTGCGCGAGTGCGAACTCAAATCCAATACCACGTAGCTGTTGATACGGTGGCTGGTGTGGCTGAGACTTCACCCACGAATGGGGAAAGGATCTTGATCGCTCACTCTTCTACAGAAGGGGGCTCTTTGCCAGTTACGGATTTAGCTAAAGGATCCCCTATTTTTGATTCTGTCCTTGGGTCTAAGGGAAGAACTTATGCAGATGTGGTTGCTCTTGAAGCTGAAATACATGACATGAAACTTCAAGCTTTTTCTGGGAGATCGGGTGAATCACTAGTAAGTGCTTTAAATCCTGTCAGGGTTAATCTTGATCCTGATATAGTTGAAGCAATCTTTTATCAGGCAGATTATTTTTCAAAGTTTGTGGCTATTTATCGATTTCATTGCTTCTAGCCATCTCTTGCATATTTACATGGTTGGATCTCCAAGACCTGGCTGCCACTGATTGATGGAAATGTTGAAATTTACCCATGTGGTAAAGGTTTTTTTATATCCTTATTCCATAACTCTGAGGATAGGAAGACTATTCTGTCCAACAAAAAAAATTTATGGCAGGGTGAATACCCTCTTTTCACCAAATAGTGGCATATGGATTTCAATCCTATCATGGAAACCTTCAATAAGATCCCTATCTGGGTTCGGCTCCCTAATTTACCAATGCATCTATGGCATGAATCGGTGTTTAAAACCATCGAAAATGCTATAGGGGAGTTTTTATTTGAGGATGATGAAACTAAGAGGTTTTACCGCTTGACTTGTGCTCACCTTATGGTTGAGGTGGATGTTTCTAAGGGCCTTCCCAAGGTGATTTGTCTAGACTCCCCTAGGGGTTCTTGGATGCAAATGTTAGATTTTGAAGGTATACCTTTTCGATGCAGAAAGTGTCACCTGACGGGGCATGTTGCAACCCGGTGTACTGCAGGGAAATCCAAATCCAGAAGATCACCTTCTTGGTGGTCTGAAGCTGATCATGATCATTATTTTGCTAAATAACCCGAGGAAGTTTTGACTGATTCAAAGAATGAGAATGAAAAGAGTATCCACTCTGAATCGATGAATTAGGAGACTCCATTGGAGACAGATCTTGTTGAAGGTTCGGTGGAAATTGGATTTTGTGATCTCTCTGAACTGATTACTAAGGAGGTGGTGGTTCCTCCACCTATTTTGAATGATTCTCTTAGGAGCCAGATGTTGGCTGGTTCTCATAAGGATTTTGCTGAGGCATCGATGTCCCCTGGACTTCATGGATCATGGCCTTCTTAGGACTGGGTTGCTGAGGCAGCTAAGGTAGAGGATGGTTGGACAGCTATTAAGAGGAAGAAGTCTAAGCCTTTGGTCCCCCCTCTAGACATGAAACTTCGGTCTTGTAAAAAAAAATTCATTGTTTGTCCAACTCTTGAAAGTTTTTTTTAGATTCCTGGTTAATCTGGTCTTGCTTATGCAGGTTCTAGGCTACTTTGTATCCTGGGTGTGCTTAAGGTTTATCTCTTTTCTGATGTAAAGGGTTTTGGGGCCCCTTCAAAACCTATTTTTACCTTAATCTAAAACAAATTCAATACATAATCACTTTGAATCTAAAATATATTTTTAGTGTTGATTCATAGTTTTTGGATTTACATACAAGTTTAGTGGAGGGATACAATCTTGGCATGTGAACATGATATAAGTTCTACCAAAATAGTTACGATCATAATTTGAGGGGTGTAATTGAGGTTTTTAGATTGTTTAAAAATTGGCACATGTCAGTATTCAATTAGGGTTGGGGTATATTCTTTCCAATCCATTATTTTAATAAATGGAATCTTCTTGAGTTATAATCATCTCATTATTCTATGAATTCATAGGGAAGTTTGGTTTTCATACTCACAGGTGTATTCATTATTTATTTTTTAAATTTTAAATATTTTAATTATTTAAATGGATTAAAAGATAAATATCATTAGTGGACACTGATTTATACATGTTTCATGCCATGTTTTGTATGGATCAATATGGATATTCAAGGCATACATGAAGACACCAAATGTGTTTATACTCATGTAGTTAAATTTATTACTTTATCATTTTAATCTATAATTTGTAATATAAAGATAAAATGGAGAATTTTTTAGACACTAAATTTGTTATTAGACACATGAAAATCTCATTTATTTAACCTATCCTTGATATACATGACTTGTGGATGCACAATTGACTCATGATCACATTCTATCCTAGCCATTTATCTATCAGTGGGCTTTTCCTTCCCAATATTATAACATTCACATATATGATCTCCCTAATATTTTCATAAATTATCTATTATTTGAATCATACTACCACTATTCTCTAAATCATTGTTTCTTCCATCCTAGATAGTGATGATAATAGTCAAACAATAGTGGTTATTGGTACCATTTTCCTTTGCTAGAAGTGTCCTATCTTATCCATATAGATATTTTAAAATTTAAACACTTCCTTTGGGTCATCCCACATAAATTTATTTTTAATTATAGAATTAAATCACCTAAAGATCCATATATATACACATATCAATCCTGAGTCTAATATTATCTAACATTGCAATTACACATAAAGAAATACATATGTACATCCTTGAGGCACCTCCATAAAACATCTAAGTTTTAAAAACATTAAAATGAATAATAAATAATCCAAGTATAAACACCAAAAAAAGGAAAAATTGACATATTTTTAAATGTCTAAATCTAAATATGTTGAATACATACAAGTCGCTCACTATTGAGAACACATCCACATTGGTGGGAGAGATACATGTGGTTTGAGCTCTTTTCAGAGTATTGGAATGTAGGATAATTCTCAACCATATAGTGTGGTGTGGTTGGGGATGTTTTATCCATATTTATAACCCATTTTTTAATGCCAAACTAAGTTTTAAAATTGTATCTAGGGTTTCAATATGAAAGAACAAATATGAATATGCACATAAAACCAAACATCTAAAATTTCATAGAAAAAGTCTTGATAGGTATTCAAAACAATCTATGGAAAGCATAATATAATTTTAAATATATAATTTTAATAGATCATTCATGGATCTAGAAAACACAAGTGTTTTTTCCCTATTGAAGGTGTCTTGATAGATTCTAACCATCTATTTCCTCATCCATGCAATCATATAACCACTACATAAAGTTTATAACAATTGTACACATAAACAAACTATAACACAATATAAATAGTTTATTCCCTTGGTGATTTATATAAATATTAAGTCTAATTAATTAATCTTATTATTATTTTTAAATTTATGTGTCTAATTTGGGATATATATTATATAATATGAATACTCAACTTTTAGTTTATTTAGACCACTATATCCAACATAAACTTAAAAATTAATATAATAGGTGGACCCATTCCTTACCTTATTTATAGGATGTAATGATTAGTGATCAATTTTCCAAATAACTATTCATCCTTATTAGTGGTGTTACCTAAATAATCCTACATGGTTGAGAGGTTGTATACAAACCTTGTTAGAATTAATAACATTGAGAGACTCTATCCTCTTTAGTTGGTAAACATAAAATGAAATCATATTATATTTTGAAAACATGCCTAAGGTAATTTTGTGATTCTAGTTTTCTATTTTTTTTACTAAATCTAAAATAACCATTGTTGGATTCATTTTGGTGCTTATGTAGATGTTTAAAAGTAATAGGGACACATTTTTATCTCTTTACTCAATCAGTTGATTTTATAAACATGATAGTCTTAGTGGAAAAAATATCCCAAGAAAGAGTTTCATAAACATTTTATTGGATTTTTTTATCACTCTAAGTACTCCAGTTAGATGTAATGGTATTTTTATCTATAAGTATTTTTGGGATCTCATAATGGACATTGTCCATTATATAATGACTCAATGTTAGAAACATTGAAACTTAGACTTGACACTCTTATTACAAAACTATTTTATTAAATGTTAATATACTATTTACATTACTCCACCTAAGGTTAATATTTTATTTTCTCTTCTTGGTGGAAGTTATAAATGGTAATAATGGTACTCTTTATGCATATCTTTACTAGAAAGGAGATTTTTGAAGGATTTATAACATGGAAAACGAACTAAATCTAGTTGGAAAACTTTGATATAGTATGGGGTTGTGGTGAACTAATCTCACTTTATTTTTAGTGATTTTTAAGGAGATATGTTTTCATCCTTTAAGTTAGTATGGGGTTCTTGTACATGATCTCTTATTAAAATATATGTTGATATTATGCATGGAAAGCTAGTGGTGGATGATGCATTTAATATACTTATGGTTTGATTATTGGTGGGTAATAAATTATTTAAATCACCCTCACTTAGTTTCATTTGGTGAAATTTTTATACTCTTTGATGACCTCTTATGGTGATTTAAATACAAAACTAGGTTTTACGACATGTTATTTTTATGACCCTCATTACAATCACAAGGTAAAGCATTAGCACACTTGGCATTCTAACCTAATGAAAAATACATATTTCAAGGCCTATGATAAAAAGCAATTAACCTAATATTTGAATAATTTACATAATAAAAATCCTATCATAAATTGTTATGTTTGAGAACAAGAAGGATAATTTAGGAAACCATGCTTGAATAACTTGGGTTAAGTGTAATTTTAAATTTTTATTATACGTGCATTACATTAATATAATAATATTTACAACCTATATAATATTAGACATATTGGTGTTATAAATTCCAAATCATAATAAGATGCCATTATTGATAACTAAACCCACTATTAAGTAAAGGGGGTGTGATTTGTAAATTAGTTTTTGGAACCTCTTGACTTTAAGAGAAACCCAACAAACAATTTGATGGTCATAGTATTTATTTCCCTGGTTGCCCTAAAAATATATGTATTGAATTATTTGGCAATGTTAAAATTGTATCATAGCCTAGGTTTCAGTCCTATGGATGAGAGAATAAATTGACATAGGTTACATATTTGACAAAAATAAGTTCAATTAGTATTAACTTTACTGTGATATGTCTCTTCAATGATTCTTGTACTTTTAACATCTTAAAATCGAACCAACATTATAATTTATTTCATTTTAAAAAAATGTTGAGAGCCAATAAGTTTATTTAGAAATTAAATAATCTAGATAAGAGTTTATCATATGGTTGAATGGTGTATCAATAAATTAAATGTATAAATATTCTAAATCAAGGCATTTATATGAATTAAATTTTTATTTGTATGGAATAATTAGAGATCCCATATCAAGAATGATTGTTTATTATTCTTAGTTGAGAACAAATTGATTTTTAAATGTTGGTATTATTTTATCTCTACCATTTCTTATATTATTTTTAAAACTTTAAATCATTAGATTATCTTAATGTTATATTATAATCCAATGGAAATAAATGTATTAAAAATTAAGTGTTTGTTTAAATTATTAAATAGGCATACTAATTTTTAATAAAAATAGACTTAGTTGGAAGTAAAAATTAGGATCTTAAACTTGATTAGAATTATGAAATCAAGTCAGTATAGTGGATGTTAACAACCCTGAGGCAACTTTTAAATTCAAGGTAAATTAACATGACTAAGGGGAATCCTATCTTCACATGTTTCATTGATTAATTTAACTTAAGAAATGTAATCCTTTATAAGTCATTTTACAATGGGTAAATATCAATTTATATATTTTATTCTTGTTTCCATGATTTCTACCATACCTATTATTATAATATGTTTGGTACCAAAATATATATCATGCACATATGTTTTTATGTGCATGTGTATGTGTGTGTGTGTGTGTGTGTGTGTGTGTGTGTGTGTGTGTGTGTGTGTGTGTGTGTGTGTCTCTGTGTGTGTGTGTGTGTGTGTGTGTGTGTGTGTGTGTGTGTGTGTGTGTGTGTGTGTGTGTGTGTGTGTGTGTGTGTGTGTGTGTGTGTGTGTGTGTGTGTGTGTGTGTGTGTGTGTTTGTTTGGTTCCTATGTTTTCATGTAACTCACCATGCATATAAGGGGTCACACTTACTATGTGTTTTTATCATGTCTATATATATCGTATTAGTGTAATATTTGAAATATTTTAGGGATTGTATTTCTCCCTATCTTAGTTTCCTACAGGGTTATTTGTACCCTTGCATTAAGTATTTCACAATGTTATCTTTCCTATGAAATATGAAACTTGTACTCCTTATAGTTTAACTTTTGAAATTGGGATATATATGAAATTTATTTATATTTATAAAACATTTTGGGAATGACTTGTTTTCTATATAGTTTACTATGATGCTTTATTAACATAATTATGAAAAGTAATCATAATCAGTAACCTAAAATCAATTCATCACATACAAATTTATAGTCATTCATGCAGTAGAAATTATTTTTACATAAAGACAAAATAGATTTAAAACTCAAGGTTTCATAGTCCTACTAGGTGAGGTCATAAATGCCTCATGGCCTTTAAACTCACTACACCATTGTTTAAATAAATAATATATTATTCATTTACTAAACATGGATTCCATTATTTATACTAACGATTAATGATATATTTATGATTAGTATCTTTATTCATCAAATATCCTATAGGTAGTCTAGAAATGAATAAATATAGCAAAATTATATTGGCATAGCCAATGCAACATTATAAAAAAATAGAGATCAAGATATTATTCATCTAATATATCCAATAAATTAATCATGAATTATCTAATTATTTCAAGAGAAGGAATATATGTACTAATCCAATAGTTAAGTCATTTTTAGATAACTATATAAGAAAGAAATCATTTTTTTTAATACAAATCTCCATTATTATTTAAGTATACTTAATGAACCATTGTATTCTAGAATTAATCTCATATTTAAATAAACTAAAAGAGAAAAACAAGTGATTCACATGCAATAGAATGGAACACAATCATATGCCAACAAAATTCAATTTAGTTTCAAGTTGAGTGGAACCCAAATAAAATGTTTCACTTAAGTAACTTTTAAAATTTTCTATTTGGAAAGCCATGGGAATCAAGGTAAGCATGTTCAGCTATCATAAGGGAAAATGTAAACCTACATAGCCTGAGGGATAGAAAACAACAAGCATGTATGGTTTGGTTATATAATTATGCAACATTACATGAAGTAGAAACACTATGAAACATAATTATTTCATATAATTGATTCATAATGTCATTATTAGACTTAGAAAATTCATTAATAACTTTTAATTTCACTTTATTACATAACTACACTATGTAAAAATATTGGACGTGCTTAAAAAATATATTGATTAAGAAAAGGAGTTAAATTAACTTTTGATTCATTTCATATTAATGCAATAAAAAAATAAATAATTTTTAGATTTTATATATGCAACAAACATACCTTGCACACAACCAGGGATGTCTGAAATGAGAGTTTTAAGGAAGGATTATGATTTGGTTTTTTGCATTTACCAATAATTAGTAATTTTTAATAGTTTATGCATAGCTAAAAATAAATAATAATCCCATATACATGTATTTATGTAATTGGATTTACCATATATAATGTGATAAGCCAAAGGTGACTATTAAGCTTAGTTCTCATGCTTAAATTAAGACTATGTATTTCTAAATTCTAATAACATAGTATGTATCTAATTGACTATATAATCTAACCAAAAGATTAATGTTGCATTGGAATAT